>JAODAL010034467.1:0-44207 GCA_025379985.1 Phyllomedusa bahiana
AAAACTAAAAACAGCACAGAATTAATAAATAAGGGTTAAAATATTAGCACCATATACATTAGAGAACCCACAAAGCTCTGCTAGACAGCAGAAAGCCATCCATTTGTTTTACCCTACAAAATACATGATGTTCTAGGACTTTAGTGGGCCCCCTCAGGACCTCAGAGCAGCTGCTATGCTTGCTTTGGCTATGGTTACACCCACAGACCCATTCACTAACGGCAAGGTGGCCTTAAATCAAATGGGAACCTACGTTAAACAATCTAAACTCTCTCAGTGCTTTTCCTGGGCTCCATACTTTTCAGGGCATGAGGGTCTCAGGTATACTCTGTTCTGATTAAAATCAGTCACTCTTTTGGTGCTGGTCTGCCGGAGGAAACTGGGTATGATTGGGTGTGCTTGAGAGGGGTCAAAGACATGGTCTGATGGGTAAGGTAAGAGGCGTGACCTGGTATGATATCATGTGCTTGGGAAAAGGCCCAGTACACTGCTTTTCCCTGGAGTCCATTACGATAAGCCAGGAAACTCACCCAACCTAACCCCTATAGAGAATCTATGAGAGACACCACAGTCAACAGTGCAGCCGAGCTGCAGGGCGCTATCAAGGCAACCTGGACTTCCACAACACTTCAGCAGTGCCACAGGCTGATCACCTCCATGCAATACCGCCCTGATGCAGTCATTGATATAAAAGTCCTGACAAACTATTGAACGTATACTGTACAATAAATGCTTGAAATATGTCACTGTGTGTGTAATGAGTCTACACAATACCTGGGTTTCTCTATTTGACAAATTAAAGACATAAGTTCATCAAAAAAAAAAAAAAAAACCTTATTGGATCACACAAGTGTAAATAAAAAAACATTAAAAGACCAAAAAAGGCTCCATAAATAAATACAGGTCCCTTCCGGAAATGACCAGAGATGGTCAGTAAGCGGCATCAAAAATGTAATAATATGCACTGTGCATAATATGGAAATCTATACTTTACCCAAAAAATAAATCAATATAGCATAACCTCCAAAAAATAAATAAATAACCTTAAATAATCATAAATAGCTGGTGTTGCTATACTCCCAAGGAGGCCACACTGTCTGGTGATATGTTTAGGGTACCTAGGGTGACATCTATGAACTCACCTGCACTATTTTTATATAGTGTATATTGCTGCAAAAAATGCCCAGTGCACTGTTCTAAAGATGTATGAACAGGCGTACGGCCAAACTTAGCGCAACGTGCACCTGGCATGACACATAATGAGCTTAGAATGCACCAAAGTTTGGTACAAAACTACCATACAGAGTTTGGCATATAACACTCAGTGCGCCAATGTTGAGTGTTATGTGCCAAAAATGTTTGCTGCATAACACTTTCATTCATACTGTTCTATTATACATTCCTCTATATCTATTTAGAACTGCTGTGTTGGACGCAAGTTACATAGATCTCACCCCTAGTGTTCACAGTACACAGGTAATACTTTTTTTCACCGATACTTACATTTATGCATTTTTTAGTGGCTTCATCTTTTTTATTTTTGCGTTCATATGTTTCCTCTGTGTATTTTGTACCACTTTATTTATGGTTTTATATTTATTGGAGGTTATGTTTTATTAATTTATTTTCTGGGTTTTTGTCTCACACAATGTATTTTACATTTGTTATGCTGTTTGCTCACCATATTTGGTTATTTCCAAGGAGTCTTGTATTTATATTTGGAGCCTTTTTTGGCTTTTTTATTGTTTTAGTTATACTTGTGTGATCCAATAAAGTCTTGGCTTTGTATTTTTGGTATTTAAGATGTGCGCCCTTTATATGTACGTGCCTTGCTTTCATTTCTCCTATTTGATTAGTTTATTGTGCATTGGCAGCACCCTTTTGGATATTTTGTCATGCCCATCTTTTCCTTTTTTCATGTAACTTTTCTTGAACAGTGGAAGACTGATCTGAAATAGTCAGATACAGTGAATACTAATAGTTCCCACCTATAGGTGAAAGTGAAAGCTGAAGAATAAGGTAAGTTTGCCCTATTGGTGCACAAGGAAAGGAGTTAACATAGGAATAAACCAATAAAAATCTAAGAAAATGTCATCCTCTAGGTGTCAGAAGAGTGCAGTGCTAGACATTTGGTCCCTTGTTTCTAGATCTGTTTTGCTGTGTTGATTAGGATTCATTCCACTAAATCTTTAAAATTAACCAGTTAGCCTGAAAATCTAATCTAATTTACCTAGAGGAGCTGAGCAGATGGATATATATAGACTTGTGGGGAAAGAATAGTATAACCAGTATATCAACTTATTAATCAAAATCACTGCTCTTTCTATACTTAGGAGCCCAGCCTTCTTTGTATGAATATGCATACAGGTACAGCAGTTATTGATGAGGACCACCGACTGGACTCCATAGATATAGAAAAAAATAAATTATATATATATATATATATATATATATATATATATATATATATATATACACTCACCGGCCACTTTATTAGGTACACCTGTCCAACTGCTCGTTAACACTTATTTCTAATCAGCCAATCACATGGCGGCAACTCAGTGCATTTAGGCATGTAGACATGGTCAAGACAATCTCCTGCAGTTCAAACCGAGCATCAGTATGGGGAAGAAAGGTCATTTGAGTGCCTTTGAACGTGGCATGGTTGTTGGTGCCAGAAGGGCTGGCCTGAGTATTTCAGAAACTGCTGATCTCCTGGGATTTTACCGCACAACCATCTCTAGGGTTTACAGAGAATGGTCCGAAAAAGAAAAACATCCAGTGAGCGGCAGTCCTGTGGGCGGAAATGCCTTGTTGATGCCAGAGGTCAAAGGAGAATGGGCAGACTGGTTTGAGCTGATAGAAAGGCAACAGTGACTCAAATAGCCACCCGTTACAAACCAAGGTAGCAGAAGAGCATCTTGAACGCACAGTACGGCGAACTTTGAGGCAGATGGGCTACAGCAGCAGAAGACCACACCGGGTGACACTCCTTTCAGCTAAGAACAGGAAACTGAGGCTCCAATTTGCCCAAGCTCATCGAAATTGGACAGTAGAAGATTGGAAAAAACGTTGCCTGGTCTGATGAGTCTCGATTTCTGCTGCGACATTCGGATGGTAGGGTCAGAATTTGGCGTCAACAACATGAAAGCATGGATCCATCCTGCCTTGTATCAACGGTTCAGGCTGGTGGTGGTGGTGTCATGGTGTGGGGAATATTTTCTTGGCACTCTTTGGGCCCCTTGGTACCAATTGAGCATCGTTGCAACACCTTGATGAATCTATGCCACGAAGAATTGAGGCAGTTCTGAAGGCAAAAGGGGGTCCAACCCGTTACTAGCATGGTGTACCTAATAAAGTGGCCGTTGAGTGTATATATATATATATATATACATATCGTGGCAGAGCGACCTTTGGTAGCCGAATGATCATGCCACTAGAAGGTGTGCAACCGGAGACCTGCAAGCAACACGCCACCAAGGGTACCTGTCCATACAAAACTGGTGAGTGAATCCAGCAAGCATCCGGAGTAAAAAAAATCTGTTATCTTTATTTATTTATTTATTAAAATATATATACATATATATTTATTTATTTATTAAATAAATATAGATTTTTTTTGGGTGGGATATAGGTTTATATATAGTTTTTGTATATTATACATATTATTAGTATTGTTATGATGTTTTAAGAGGAGTTAATGTATTTTTAAATAAGCATTGGTGTTTTTGTATGTTTATACGTCTCTGTGTGATGTCATGCTAAGGGCTTGTTCACACGATGTTTTGGATGCGTTTTACGGATCCGTTTTTAACCTGCGAAAACTGGATGCAAACTGCATCCAAAAAGCGGATCCAGAAAACGCAACAGCTGATCCTTTTTTGGATGCGTATTGGATGCGTTTTGCGTGCGTTTTACGGATCCGTTTTTTGGATCCGTTTTTTCAATGCTTTATTTAAATCAACCTATCAAACTGCAATTTAAATATAATATAACCTATCAATGACCATGAAAAAACTCTTTTTTTACCTAGTGTCAATCAACTGTACATACACCTATGATTTTAGGTTTATGATTTTTATTTATTATTAATTAATAAACATAATAATAAAAAGAGATAATTACTTACCTCTGAGATCAGAGACCCGACGTCCATGTGCATCCGGTGGTATGCTGGGGCTGTGGGACTGACATTATCCTCTTCTCCTTTACCCATGTAGAATGAAGGCATTTTCCTATAGAAAATTTCATCAGAAAATTTAGCCCTCCCATTAAATTGATACAAAATATAACCCAAACATTATATTCAAATTTTATATTTAATTTAAACCCAATGCGTTTTTCGGATGCGTTTTTGGCATCGAAAGCGGATCCAAAACGCACCCAAATGTATGCTGCGCTTTTGGATCCGCTTTCGGGATGCCAAAAGCGCACTCCATTATTTCCTATGGGGATTTCTCTTGCGTAAAACGCAAGAAGAATTGACATGTCAATTCTTCAAAACGGATCCGAAATGCGGATCGCGTAAAGCGCATTGGCGATCAGTCGTGTGAACAGCGATGCGCTTTTGCCATTGAAAGCACTGTTAATCACACTGACAATTGTTAAATCCGTTTTGCGGATCCATGAAACGGATCCGTAAAACGGATCACAAAAACGTCGTGTGAACAAATCCAAAGGGTTAATAGCATTTCTGCTATCTAGGATATATGAAAATTTTTTGGAGATTCTCAGTTCACACTTTTGATCAAAACTGTTTAAGCCACCGCCGAACTTCAACGGGATCTCGAGGCAGGTGGTCCTACACTATTGATTCCTACACTAATGATTCCCCTCGCTTGGGTCCTATTCAGACCTCCATAATCCAGGGAATGAAGGAACCAGCTTACAAGTTACACTGCACTGACTAAAAAAGCCATGTCAAGGTGGGTGGAGTGCAAAAAACCAAAATGGGGCAACCATTCCTCCAAACTCAAACTAAAAGCAATATATGGTTATGCACATCCAAAAAAACATTTGTGAAAAAAATGAACATAGGTGCAACAATATATGTGGTTATGTGTGAAGTTCAGAGGTGGCTTAAACAGTTTTGATCAAAAGTGTGAACTGAGAAGATCAAAAAAATTTCATATATCCTAGATAGCAGAAATGCTTTTTTCAAAATTCCTATGTCCCCTTTGATAGTGCTTCAGTTTATAGTGTGCTACTGTTATTGGAATATGTATGTATACTACAACCGCACCAGTGTTGCACCTATGTTCATTTTTTTCAAAAATGTTTTTTTGGCTGTATATAACCATATATTGCTTTTAGTTTGAGTTTTGAGGAGTGGCTGCCTCCATTTTGTTTTTTTGCACTCCACCCACCTTGACATGGCTTTTTAATTAGTGCAGTGTAACTTGTAAGCTGGTTCCTTCATTCCCTGGATTATGGAGGTCTGAATAGGACCCAAGCGAGAGGTATCATTAGTGTAGGAATCAATATGTGGGACCACCTGCCTTGAAAAATCCCTTTGAAGTTCGGGGTGGCTTAAACAGTTTTGATCAAAAGTGTGAACTAAAAACCTCAAAAAAACTTTTCAAAATCCTAATGCAAATGCTTTTTTAAAAATTTCCTTGCCCCTTTTGATGGCTTCAGTTTATAGGTCACTGTTATTGGAATATTATGTATATAAAGTGCACCAGTGTTCACCATTTTCATTTTTTTTAAAAAATGTTTTTTTGGATGTGCATAACCATATATTGCTTTTATGCTAAGGGTTAAGTCTTCCCACAGGTTGTTTTTGTTAACAATCTGGCTTGACACTATATATGTAGACATGGTACTAACTTCCTGTATGCTAAAATTAAGGAAGTCATTTCAGAAACACGTTAGCGTCTTTTTTGGTGTAATTACCATGGGGAACCTTCTTTTCTTTACTTTTTTGGGAAATAAAGTTGGATCTTTTTTTTTGCTTCGTACTTCGATGCTTGTGGTTCACCCCCTTTTTTGTATGGAGTTTATTAGAGGTTGGCTTGCCTCTCCGTCACTCGGAGATACTTTTTATACCCAAGAGGTGGTGATCAAATCTTTTTTTTGCTCCCAAAGGGGGCCGGGCCTTAGTGGAGTAGGAGCCACCCCTATGAGCTGTCCCCCAATAACGTGGGGAAAACTGTGTACTTTATGTGGCTTTTCAGTGTTCCGGGGTCAGCTCTTATTGGGGATAGACAACTTGGGGGTTGCTACCCCCCGGTTTTTCCAGGCCTGGTATTGGATATTTTCTCGGAAACCAAATTAAAGGCCCCCTACTGCAGGTGCACGGGGGCGTGGTCTGTACCGGGATGGAGCAATGGGATCGGGAAAGGGCTGTAGTGTTTGAAGAATACATTCGGGAGCTAAGACAGACAGTATAGAGGGTCTCTCTGTGTATGTGAAGTAAGTGGCTAGACGGCCTAGGGTTTTTTGTTTGTTCCCATGGTTTTTGTGCTCCTGTCTCTGAATAAAGCTGGAGGAGGCCAGTGTTAAACGGAAACCTGTGTCTGAGTGCCATTCCACCTATGAAAGAAGGCAATCCCATAAGCCAAGCGTGACCAAGAGGGCGTCCAAGCATGAGTGAGGTGCTTTTAATATTAAAAAATAAAATTTTTAAAATAATTTTTATATAATATATAAAAATATATATAATATATATATAATTTTTATTTTATAAAATGTAAATCTATCATGTTGAACATGCAGACCAATTGACCAGTCAGTACATTTCTAATTTTGGAGTACGAAAAAAATTACTGAAAATATATAAAAAACTTTAAAAACTGATCGGAAAGCTGCAATAAATGGGTTGTACAAGATTTAAAAAAAACATGGTTGTTTTTTTCCAGAAGGAAGCATTGTGTAAGACTGTGCAGATGCCTTTAATATCAGGGATAATTGAATGGGACGGATTATGTGCGTTTTTATGTGGTTTTTGGATGCGTTTTTTGTGCAGAAATGTACAGCACTAATTGCTGTGCCTTTCTGCAGAAAAAAATGCATTCAAAAATGCACCAAAACGCAGCTGCATGTGAAAGCACCCTAAAGGTTTTCCCCCACTTGCGCTTTTTGACCGAAGTTAGAAAAAATCAGTACCATAAAAAGGGGTACTATTATTTCTTTTTAGCCCCTTTTAAGGGCTAAAAACCCATAAAAATTTGCTTTATGTATACAACTGCTCCAAGAAGACTTTCAGTTTATAAATTTGATAGACTTAGTAAGCAGCTCACTAAAGATTTGTGACATCTTGGAGGCATGCACAGAGAGCTTTGAGTAATACCACTAATGGGTGAATCTATGTTTTAATATTCCCCAGACACCCATTTCATTCTGGATTGGAAAATACTGAATATATTGGTTGAAAAAAAACCCAGTATGAAGTTTTTTTGTTTTTTTTTTTTGTTTTTTTATTTTTATTTTAATTTATAACAAAACTCGGTAAACATTAGAACCATTATGATCACAATGATAAAGTTACTTGTCCGTGTTATTATATTGAAAGGTTCATTGGATGTAGAAATGCATTTACAAAAAGACATTGCTTGGGGTTGTTAAAAATACCCCTTTTTTCAAAGTAAATAAAACCATTTTTAATTAAAAAAAAAACCAATTTTATAATATTTAAAAAATTAAGAGAAAAAAAAAAAGATAAAGTGAGTATAAACAAAAAAAAAAAAAAAAAAAAAAAAAAAAAAAAAAAAAAAAAAAAAAAAAAGGAAACATCATAACCCCCATTCCCCCCCCAACCAGGATACTATTAATTCACTTAATTCTATTACATTCTATTTTTCATTACTCTCAGCTCAAAGCACTTCTTAATTAAATCCTTAAGTATGTTCTTGGGGTAATATTAATGCAAGCAGAAAAAACAATATGCAAGTAAAATAGATTGGAGGCAAAGTTTAATTTACTTTTTTATAAGTTTATACATTTATGCCCATATAATAATTACCAAGAGATAGTTTCACCAAGTAATAAGTTTTTATGTTTTTCAATTTACCTTTAAAAAGTGTTTTGAATTTAAATGTCTGTATATGCCCTTAACCAGTTCCAAGATCATAGTTACCAGTTTTGCCTTCACAGGGGTGTAAAAGCCCTTCCTCTATGAATAGCTCATGTTAGGTATTGTAGATACAATCATGAAACAATGGTGGCCTAGAGCACCAGTCCCCTTTGGGCCCTTTAAAAAGTAAGGATCCGCAGAAGAGATACCTTTGAAAGTAGTTTTAATGGCCCCATCGCTCTCGTTTGGGGGTCTCATTAATGGCAATGTATGAAACTGGCGCAGACAGACATGGTACTTCCGAAAGGTTTGTGTATACCCCTCAGAATGAAAGAAAATTGTCTCACAGAAATTCATAAATGTTTCCTTTGTGACCCAAAAATGTGCCCCAAAAATTTTAAACGGAAAAAAATTTTTGTCTCAGCCTCACCACTTTGAAAATGGCGTTTTATAAATATGTCAGACATATCGGAAAACTGTTGCTGCCCATTTCATACATGTCACAGTAAATAGCCACATTTTAGAGACATTTCTAATAGGATGTTGGACCTCTTTTGGCCTTTAAAACCACAGCGATTTCTTTACTAGGTACTGAAATTATTATTTTAGCCTGCATAGACCCTATATACAGTAGTATACAGTAGGTGAAATAAGTATTGAACACATCAGCAATTTTCTAAGTAAATATATTTTAAAGGGGCTATTTAGATAAGGGGGGCATAATGAAAATTGTCTAGGTCTAAGACTTTTTTTTTTTTTCCCCAACCAACCAATCAGAGCCCCCTTTCATTTTTTTAAAAGCCAATAGAATGAAAGGGAAACTCTGATGGTTGCTAAGGCAAAAAGGAAGTTTTAGCCCTAGACTTTTTTCATGTATTGGCCGCATTTCTCCCAGATTTTTGGGTATAAAAGTCCAACCCACACGGGAAAGAATAAAAACCATAAATGTCCATAAAAAAGTTATGAAAATAATGAAAAATGAACGGGGAAAAAAAGTATTGAACACCTTTTAAATACATTTAATATTTGGGTACAAAACCTTTGTTGGTGTGACAGTTTAAGATGCCTTTGTATGGAAAACTAGTCACAGCATTGCTCAGGTGGGTTTTTGGGTCCATTCTTCCACACAAACACTTTTCAAATCCAAAAGGGTTCAGGGGGCCCTTCTATATGAACTCGGATTTTCATTTCCTTCCATAGATTTTCTTGGGGATTCAGGTCAGGTGATTGACTGGCCCCATTCTAGCAGCTTTTTTTTTCTTTCTCTAAAACCAATTGGGAGGTTTCCCTTGGGTTTGGGAATCATTGTCTTTCCTAGAATTCGCCCTTCTTTCATCTTCTTTAGAGAGGGGGAAATCGTTCTAAGAAGGGAATTTTTAAATTTCGGGAAAAACTTCGATACTGAACGAGAAAATTTGCGGGAACGAAAAATTTTTTTTTAATTGATAAAATGGCTGCGGGCACATGGCGTTAAGGGGGCAAAGAACTCTGGGAGGAAAAAAGGAGTAGCCTAAATGACAGTCAGGATGAACCCAATCAGAGCCCCGGGGGATTCTGTGACTCCCCGCACTTTATAATCCGACGGATGCGGCGCTCACACTGCTCTCTCTTTCCCGTTTGTAGCTGCTGCGAAAACCATACTAAGACCAACAGAAAAAAACCTTTTATACGCATTTTGGGGGGGTGCCCAAGCTTTTCTCAGAGGCTTCTCTTTTTTTAAAATTTTTGTTTTTGGGGGGTATTGGTTTTAAGCCCCAGGGGTTTTTCCCAAATTCAGCTGCATATACTTTTTAAAATGCTATCTCTCATTCGGGCACATTAAATATCTTAGGGTTATCTTGTTTTTTTTCATTTTAAAAAACAGCGTTTTTACAATCCAAAAGGCTTTTTAAATTTTTGCCAGCTTTTTTTTTTTGCTCAATTTATATCCAAGGGTTAATTGGGGGTTTTCTGCTGTTGTAGTCGAAAAGAAACGTTTTTTTTCAACGCCAAAAAAAGAAATTTTCCCTGTAGCATAATTCATACCCAAAGGGTTTAAATTTGGGGGTTTTTCGCTGTTGTGTCAGAAAAACACTCGTTTTTAACATCCCACAAGCTTTTAAATTTTTTTGAGCTCATTTTTTTTGCCAATTTTTATACCGGGGTTTAAATTGTGTTTTTACTTTTGTAACATAAAATAAACTGAAGAAAAGCTTTTTTCCTGTGCAAAATTTTAAATATCTGAAGGTTAATTAAAGCCTTGTTTAGCTTTATATTCAGTAAAATACACATGTTTTTAAACGGCACTTAAAAAAAAAAATTTTTTCCTGGCCATTTGGGGGAGCCAATTTATACCCCAAGGGAACCCAAGCTTTTTTTGGGGTTCATTTGGATCAAATACGGGTGTGATTTTCAAATACAGAATTTTCATCAAACAGTTCTGAAGTTTTGAACAAACAGTATGTCAGAACAGGGGTTGGCAGGTTTCCACATGCAGGGGCAGTGGCACAAACATTCCGGAGAGGCACAGGCCCACAGCACAGAAAAGGAAGTCCGAAAAGGGGGACTGGGTAAAGGGCCAGAACTCCGGTGTCATGTAGGGGCCCCGGTTGTTGATCAGCAACCCAAAGGTTTTGATTGTTGAGTAGGTCATCAATTTCACCCCCAATAACTCTGAAACCCTAGCGGGGGGTTTTCGCAGATAAAAATTTTTTTGGGGGAAAAAAATTTTCCTCACCTGTCCTCAAAACCCCCTCTTCCCCCTTCGAGTCCCCCACCAGAAAACATATTGGTCTGGGCTCACGCCAGTACACGAGGACGAACAATTTTAGGACAGTGGGGAAAAAAAAACAAATTGCCCCTTGGGTTTTGAGAATTTTGGGGGGTTTTGGGAAAGGTTTTTTTACCTCAAACCTTTAAAAAACGTTTAAAACAATGAAATAAAACTTGGTTTAAAAATTTTGGGTTAACCATTTTTGCTTTAACCGTTTTGAAAGCCCCCAAAAATTAAAAGGGAATAACTAAAGGAAAAGTTTTTGTCATTTTATTTCCGGCCCGGAGGAATTGTCAAAACTGGTGAAGAACAAAAAAAAGAAAAGAAAGGCTCAAAAGGTTTTAAAAAATTTTCGTTTGAAACGGTCCCAATTACAAAAAAAAAAAAATCCTTTTTCCCCCCTTTAAAAGGGGAAAAAATTTTCCCAAAAAATTTCAAGGTTAAAAGAAAAAGTTAAAAAAATTCATTGTTTTTTAAAGTAAAATTTTAAAAAAAAAATTTTTTTAAAAAAACCATTTAAATTAAATTAAACTTTTTTATTTTAAGAAAAGCCCTCCACCCCGCCCCCAAACTTAAAAAATTTCTTTTTTTAACGAAATTTGGGTTTTCCTTACCCTTTCATTTCTTTAATTTCCCTTCCTGTTCCAAAAACAAATTTCCCCCGAACCCCTTTTCCCCCCAAATTTGCCCGAAAGGGCCCCCTTTCCCTTTTTGAGAACGCACGCCAGGGGGGGGGATGTTTTTTGGGGCCAAACCCCCCCCCCTCGGGCCCTTGGGGAAAACCCCTTTAAAAGTCCCCCTCTTTCCTTTTATTTTTGGGGGATTAAAACCCCCTTGGGCCCTAAAGGAAAACTTATTCACCCGTGGGCCCAATCAAAAACCCATGAAAAGGCCCCGAGCAAAAAAACACCCAGAGCTCCTCCTCCGTTAATTCGCAAAACTCCTTCCCGGGCAAAAAACTTAACCCCCCTCGATAAAATCTTCCCAAAAGGAGGTTTGGGTTTTCCAATTGGTGCCCAAAAATTTTTTGGGGGGGCGCGTTCCGAGCCCTTTTAAAATTTTTTTGGGAAAATTCTGGTGATGCAAGTTTTCCCCCCCTTTTGGGGGGGTTTTAAATTTTACAAAATTAAAAACCCCAGGGGAGGCATCCCCTCCCACGACCGGGGAAACCCGTTTTTTTTTTCGGGGTTTTTAAAAATTTTTGGTCCGAGGCCAAAAACAACAACTTGCGAAAACTGAGCTTTCCCAAAAAATTTTTGTTTTAAAACCCGGGGAAAACCCCCTTTTTAAAATTTAAAGGCCCTGGGGTTTCAATTTCCCCGCAAAATTTTCCCCTGAAATTTTACCCTTTAACAACCCCCCATAAAATTTTTCCCCTTTTTCCGTTTTTATTTAGACCATTTTTCCCCCCCCCCTGGGGGGGGTTTGTCCGTTTCCTTTATTTCCCGGTGGTCCTTCCCCAGTTCCCAGGGGGGTTGGAGGGCTTTCCCCCCCAGAAGCCCCCCTTCCGGGGGTCTGGGGAACGGCTTTTGACCCCCTTCCCCCCAAACCCCCCTTTTGGGGCAGGGGAAAAACCCGGGGTTTTTGGAAAGGAATCCAGTTTTGGGTTTTTTGAAGGTTAAGTAATTAAAAGGGGGGGGGATTGGGAAAAAATTTTAAAGGACACATACACCGTGGGGGTTTTGACGAAATGCTTTCTTTTTTTTCTTTTAAATTTTCACCATGTTTGGAAAAACCGGTACGGACCAGGATGGACCACCCCACTGGGGGGTTTTTAAATCCCCAAAAAATTTGAGAGGGGTGCCAATTTTGGGGGTTTACGGGTTTTTTAAAATTTAAAAAGGGGTTTTGCAACCCCCCGGGGGTTGTCAAAAAATTTAAAAGCCTTTTAATTAAAAAAAGTACCGACTACTTTAGCCGCTGTGGTGGTGTGCCCTATTTCTACATGAAGGGTGGTAAAATCGGCCTTTTTAAAAGACTTCCCACCCCGTGGCCCCCCCCAAAAAACGCCGTTCCCCCAATTAAAGAGAAATTGTAAAATTTGGGTTTGGGACTGTTAAAAAAGGTTAAAACCCAAGGGAAAAATTTTTTGGAGAAAAACCTATTTTTCAAACCCAACCCTTTTGCAAATTTCCCCTTTTTTAAAACCCCAAAATAGGTTTTATTTTTTCAGGGCCACAATGGGTGGCGACCCGGTGGGGGGAAAATTTTTTTAAGGGGGGGACAGGGGGAAAAGGGGTTAATTTTTTATTGGGGGGGTTTTGGTTTTTGGGGAAAATACCTTTGTACCTTTTTTTAAGGCCCCAAAAGGTGGCCCCGATTGGTTTTTTTACCCCCCTTTTTAATTTTTTCCTGAAAACCGGTACATTTAAATTAACTTCCCAAAAACCACAATGAAAGGGCCAAAAAGGCCCCCCAAAAAATTCTTGGGCTGTGGAAGCAAAAGGGAAAAGGGGGTTTAGGAAAATTAGAGCCCCCTGGGGGCCAAGAAAAGGGGTTTTTGTTTCAAAAAACCCCCGAATGGTGGGTTTCAATGGGATTGGGGGGGACCTAGGGGGAAATTTTGGGGGGGGATCTTGGTGGGGTGAAAGGGGGGCCCCCTTATGGCTCATTGGGGGCCGGGACCTAATGTGTTTTTTACGCAAAAAGGGGGGAAATTGATGTTTTTTTTTTTTTGATGGTTTCAGTCATTTGAATCAGTTTTTTGGTTTTTCCCTTTAACCAGGGAATAAAGGGGGAAGCATTCCCAAGACCCCTCATTGGGGCCCCAAAAAATTTGTATGAAGAAAACCAAGCCCTTGCCAAAAAAAAAAGGGGGCCTTTTCCCCCCCTGGGGCCCCGTGCGTTTTTTGGGGGAAAAAAAAGGGTTTAAAAAATTTTGGGAAAATTTTAAGGGGTGTTTTTAGAAATTGGGCCCCTCTATCCTGGTTGAAGGGAGGATTTTAAAAAAACTAGAATTTTTATTCAACCCCTTTTAAAAAAAAGGCGGGGACTAAAAAAAAGCCCCATTATTTTATTACTGTCCCAAAGGGGTCTTGGTTGGAAAAAGCGATAATTATTTAAAATTTTGGGGGTTAAAATTTTTGGGGGCGGGGGTTATGGGGTTTTTAAAAAAAGTTTTTTTAATCCCAAATTTTTCCAAAGTTCCCCGTCCCGTTAGAAATTCCTGTAACCTGCCCTAGATTTTAACAAAAATTTAAAAAGGGTTTTGGGGGGGTTTTTTAATTTTGTTTTGGGGGGATTTTTTTTGGAAAAAATTTAAAGTAATAATTTTTTTCAAGTCAGGATTGTTTTTTTAGAAATTACGGTTTGGTTAGTTTTTTTTATTCATTTTTTAAAAAAAAAAATTTTTTTTTTTTATCCCCAAAAAAAAAAAAGTCCGTATTTTTTAAGGCCCCAAAAGGGAGATTTTACGTTACGAAACTTAACAAGAAACAAAATAAACCCCTATTACCGGGAAAAGGGATTAAAAAATAAATTTTTGGGGGGGTTTTAAAAAAAAATTTTAAAACACAAAAAAAAATTTATAAAAAATAAAAAAAAAAATTTAAAAAAACCCAAAAGGGGAAATTTGTTTATAAATTTTATTGGTTTTTCAAAAGGGGGGGGTGCCAAAAAATCCCTGGGGAAATTTATTTTTTTCAAAATTCCCCCCCCCCCCATGTTGTTACCCTTTAAAAAAAATACAAAAATTAGTAAAAAAAATTCCCCCCCTTTTTGTTTTTTTTGGAATTAAAAATCCGGGGTGAATGTTATTTTTTTCAAAGGGGGGGGTTTAGGGGTTTTCACCTAGTTTTTTTTATAAGTAAAGAACAAGCCCCTTCTATTTTTAGATTTATAAGGGAAACATCAATAGGGGGAAAACAACCCTAACAAAAAAATTTACTGGGGTTTTTTCCCCGTGGGAAAATGTAACCCCCAAAATTAAATTTTTTAACATTTTTTTTTGGTTTTTTAACATTGCCGAGGGTTTTGGGGGAAAAAATTGGAAAAATTTGGAAGGGGGTTTAAAAAAAAAAAAAAAAAAAAAATTTTTTTTTAAAAAAAAATGGAAAAAATTTAAAAAAAGAAAAAAGGGATTTTGAAAAGGTTTGGGAAAAAGGGTTTTTTTTGGAATTTTAAAAGAGGTGTTAAATTAATTTTTTTTTTTTTGAAAATTTTTTAAAAAATTATTTTTTTTATATATTTTTTATTTTTAAATTTTTTTGGGGGGGGCTAATACACAAACATTTAAAACACACTACAAATGTGGAACTATGTTGATAATAATCCATAATATCCTATTGAACATTTAAACTAACAGGTATTCTAGTGCCTAAAACAAAAATCCATCACGATTCCCTGCTCAATAACTTTTTCAATAAGTCCCCCCCTCTGGCCATGTTCGTTACCCTTTCAATGTATATAGATACAGACAAATTATCTCAGTAATAAAAAAAACTTCCCCTTCTTTACGTTTCTGAAGAACTTCAAACAATCTTGCAGTTGCAATGTTCAATTTGTATCTAAACGTGCGCCCACTCTAGGGTCGATCTTATCACCTAGTTTATTTAGCAGCACGTCAATAGAACGACAGTCTTGGCTGGATGTGTCTTATCGCCCAGTTTATTTAGCAGCACGTCAATAGAACGACAACGTCAACAGAACAGTCGTGACTGGACGTGACATGCTATTTCACATGTGGTCATAGTAAATGTACAGCTTGCCAGTATTGCATTAATTCTAATCAATTTAGCTCTTTTGCGACTTTTTGTAACATATGCCGAGTCCAGTACGTGGACTCTACAACTGGCCCCCTCAAGGTTAGGATTAGGAGGCATCTTCTCCAAAAACAAAAAACAATTACCAAGATAAAAACCAAAATGTATTCATAGTTTTAAAAAAACAAACAATGCAAAATTTTAAAGAAAGGCAACACCCAAAAGGTACTCCCCTTGAAAAAGCGAATTGCCGAAACGTGCGTTGGGTTAGCACATTCCTCACCACGAGGCCTGACTACTACTAACGCTTAAGTATACATTGTTATTTATTATTGAAAGACACTTAATACCCCTAATTATTTATTCTTGATATATTTATATTTATTTGTTGAAACTCTTTTCTATGTGGTTGGGGTTATGTCTAATGGTCTTTTGGGTGTTAACTTTTTTTTATTTTGCATTATCGTTTGTTTTTTAACATTATGAATAAATTTAGTTTTTTATCTTGATAATTGTTTTTTGGAGTTTTCTATTTGTTTCTATACCAATTCAGTTTGAATGTAATATTATGCCCGAATTAAATGTAGGTTTATTCATTTTTTGATGGTGTATGCCCTCCATTGTTGTTGGCCTTTGTTTTATTAAATAGTTTGAGATGAGCAAATCAACATTGCATGTTACGACTTATATGGTCTTCCTTCAGGATGAAATATTACTGTACGATACAAGACAAATACCCCTAACTTTTTGTGAGTAGCGTAAGTGACATGAGGCTTCTTATTCCTCTTCTAAAAGAGGTTTTTCGGCAGCTGAGTTGGATGTTATAAGATATAATAAACGCTTGGCTAGAAATCATTATAAGGCAGCCTGCAGCCTAGTATCGTATAGGTCACAAAACTCTTCTAACATTCTTATAATATATTTATGCTTAATACATGCTCAATTTTTCTCTGCTGGGAATTTTTATAGGAAAATAAATATGGCATGGCTACAGGATGTCAAGAAGATTTCACGGAAAGGTGATACAATCATTAGAATAAGACTGGTCTGGGTCATGAACATTGACATGTCCTTACTTCCCATAGAGTGAGGAGTAGTGACATATCCCTCGCAGCGCGCATTGCTTAACCTTTACACTGCCTCCAATGTCATTTTGATATCTAAAATATATGACCTTAGAAGCCCTAAGGCTTGGAAATTATGTCTAGTCAAAAAAAAGTAGAAAGCTGCCACAATAACGGGTCATTAAAGCATTAAGAGACTGCAAAAGGGAATTCAGTGATTTACTCCTCAGAGTAATGTTAGAAAAGGAAGCCTGAACCACAGCACAACTAGTTCACCGCAATAATCATATGATTCTGCCATTGCTCTATAACTACATGTTCATATACTCTGGATTTTCTTACATGCTGCAATATTTTACAGCGGAAAATAAACAGTACAAAAAATATCAGTATGGCTTATTACTGGGATCTGTTTTCACTGATCCCAATCGTGGGGCAACCTTTCAAATAATCTTGATTAAAAATATCCCATCGCTTTGTGTACACAGCTCTCATACAGATTTATGCGTCTCCATGCTTACTGACTACAAAGAGATCCATTGAAGTCTTATCATATAGACATGTGTTACTTAGTATTAAAAAAACTTTATTTATATAGCACCAGCATATTTCACAGCACTTTACAATACAGAGGATATAGCTAGAGTCGAAACCAATCATGACATAGTGGATCAAACAGGAGTTGTGAGGGGCCCTGCTCGCAAGAGCTTACAATCTATGTGGATGTAGGGGTGAGAGAAAAGGTGAGAAGTGCTTAGTTTACACAATGGTCCGGCTATTTGCTGTAAATATAGGGTAGTACACAGTGGATGAACCTGCCACCCAGACAGTAAAACAGTCCATCTTCATAGGTAAGAGCCTGTGAGTGCCTAAGTGCAGATTGGATGAGTGATAAAGGAGATGGGTGTATAGAATTTTAGAAGGACTAAGGAGATATTTTTAGGGCTTGCTTAAAACTGTGAGTATTAGGAATTAATCTGATAGTATGGGGTTTCACATTCCAGAGAACTGGAGCAGCACAGATAAAGTCTTAGAGGCGAACATGGGAGATCTGTATGATTGAAGAATGTAATCTAAGATCTTGAGCAGAACGCAGAGAACAGGTAGGGTGATAGACAGAGATAAGGGAGGAGCTTTAGGGGTGAGAGTGATTAGTTTATATTGTCGTCTGGAATGGGAAACCAACGCAGTGACTGACACAGGGTAGAGGCATCAGTATAGCGGCTGGAAAGAAAGATGAGCCTGGCTGCTGCATTCAGGACAGATTGGAGAGGGGAGAGTTTGCAGAGAGGAATACCAATGAGCAAGGAGTTACAATAGTCAAGATGGGAAGGTATAAGAACAACAATAAGAGTTTTTCTATTTCTTACCAGATAGAAGAAAGTAACACATAACTGCAGGATTAAACTATACACGGGTTTTTTTGTAGTCTGTAATCTTAGAAATTCATTGGTTTATATAGTAGCTGTACACACAAAACAGTAAGAGATTATTGATCAAATAAAACTTTTTTTTCATATATGACCATAAAAAAATAATAATAATAATAATAATAATACAAGTGGAAGTTTCAAGGGATTGTCTCACCATGCTGTTTCATATAGCCACAACAAGCTTTACACTCACACTTTCTGGTCAGGCTGTGGGTGGGTCTACAGTAGTGATTGGCATATCATCTCTGCAATACCTAGCTGAGCCTGTTAAATTGAGAGGACTACAGGAGATTTGTAAACTGTGGTGCACAAAACCAGAGAGCTTTAAAGGGTTAAAGCTTGTCAGTAATATAGATAAACAAGCTTCTGTGCTGGAGATAACACTCAACAGGAAGTGATATCAACATTCTCAAACTGGGATGCTAATAAGAGCAGAGACAGATGGTTGGTAGCCTAGGGAAGCTTGTATACAAAAGCAGGAGATAATTCCTTTGTCTGAATGTTGGCACACAATATATTACTGAGGCCACACATACCCGTTTCTTGTGAATTCACGGCCATACCCAACTCCGCCACACCCCTTTATGGTCATTCACAAAAAGTGTCTAAAACGCATGATAAATGCTGCAAGACAATTTCTGGAACAACCAGAGTAGTACTTGGGCTCCAATATGTTTAAAATATGCCAACAACATATTTTGATGTGGATTTATTGTGAATTTTGACTTCCCCATTAAAATTAATGGGAAAAATCTGCAATAAATCTGACGCCTTTCTGCAAAAATTACTTGCTGTGGGTAATTTTTTTTCATGAATTCTGTAATTATATTTTTACAGTCCATGGATGAAATTGCTTAAAATGTCATCTAATTTGATTGTACTGTAATACACTGCATATTTTGCACCCCAAAAATCCACAGCAGAAAATCCACTGTTCATTTGCCTCTTATGGGGTTAGAGCTTACATATGCATTTGTCTTTTGTAGAGCTTCCAATTCTCTGAACAGGCATAGAGATAACTGATAAAATTCTGGTTGCCGGAGGCCACCACTAGAGGAAGCCTTTGAGGTTGCCATAAAGGGACTTATTATTGATCTGGGGCATACTAAGTCCAACTTTAATATGCCCCTTGGTGGTAGCTGCATACAACCAGAATGTTATGCATCCTATGTAGATATGTAATGAAATGTTTCAACAAAAATGATGGACTTTTTGTATATGGATAAAAAAATTATGTCACAATTTGCCCACTTTAAGATATAGTATATACAGGACTCAGATTTGATAGAAAGTAGCTAAATGAATGTTGATTTACCTAAGATTTTTTTCTTTTCTTACTCTTATATGAGTAGAAGACATTGACACTGAGTAATCCCATCTGTTTACCTTGTTTATCATCATTCAAGTCAGTTGTCATCAATGAGACCTGCGCTAACATCAAGCTTTTCTGGCTTCAAGCAATTGGTCGTGACTATCAGTTCACGAATGACATTTCTCATGCACTGACCTGCTTGATGACCTTTTATTTTCTATGACATGTTTTCAAGAAGAAACTGCATCAAAACACTCGAGACACACATTACATTTTATTACAGAAACAAGAATAGAGATGTAATGAGCAAACCCTCCAACATTGGCTGCAATCACTTGTATAGAAAACAGCCACTTTATTAGTTTACTATTGTTGACTGCCTTGTATATCAGTTTTAAAAATAGTCCTACCAAGCACAGCATGGATTCCTGCAGGGGCAAAGAGAAAATTTTAAAGGTAGGGCATCTAATACATATGGAGCTCATGAAAGAAATGGCAAAATTACTCTCCTTCCAAACGGAACCTCAAATATCTATAAGTAATACATTGCACTCTTTGACATGGGGTGGTTTAGGAGTCAATGCTGTGATTTTCCTGGCAGTCTAGAGTGGCATAGCAATAATACCTAATGTGGACATTGCTTGTATTTTTCTCAAAATAATTTATTGGGATATTGTAGGTCATCTATAAGGTCCAAAGAGGTTGATTAGCCAAAGTTTTGAAGTGTGTTTTAGTCCATAGGTATGATCCCTGAATGTAAATGTTTTATATCTTTGAAAAAAATATGTGAATTTTATTTGTCTATTTTTGCACCTGCACCTTTTTCTTCTTTAGGTACTCCCCTCAGAGATTACGTTGATACGCTGAGGACAGCATATGTACATAAAGGGGAGTATGTAGTGTACAGGAGTTGTATCCTACGAAAGATGAGGTTGTAGTGATTTACCTGCAGTGTGATAGTCATGCAATGTCTTTTTAGTGTGTTGCTGATCTCCAAGTGAACCCTGGACCTGTGTAAAATGCGTTAGTTGTATTATATGTATGATAAGTGCTATGTCATGCTGATGCTGCAAGGTATTAAAGTGTTAACAAATGCACCACCCTATCTGGAGAGGTTACCTGGGGGATATGGTTGGGGCATAGTGAATTACTTTTTAGCAGTGTTAAAGGGAATGTGTCATCAATTTTTGGTTATTTTTTTTTTAATTTTCCAGGTCACTTTCAGTATTTTTTAAATAATTCTTAAGTCCTGCAGTTTTCACTTTGGCCACTAGGCCTAATAATCATCTGACACCTCCTGCTCTGTTTAGAGAGCTTTTCAGCAGTCTGCTCATTATCAGTAAATCACAAGGCATTATGGGAAAGGAGCTGGAAAGCTCACTGCGCCCTCTATAGGTTGTAACAAATCCTCAATTTACTTCTGATTCACTGAATCTTTGAGAAGCAAAAAGGAATAATTGTCAAGCCAATATTGCTCATCTACATACGCGTTTCGAGGTTTTGCCCCTCATCAGTGTAGAGCAGAGCGATATTGGCTTGACTGGTGGGAGGCAATGAGTGGGTATGAGAAGGGGAACATCTCTCCTTATGGAGAGCACCAGTTAAGGTGTGTAGTGTTTTGTTTTGCCTTTTAGCCCACTACTCAGCATCTGCATATCACAAGGCATTATGGGAAAGGAGCTGAAAGCTCACTGCGCCCTCTATAGGTTGTAACAAATCCTCAATTTACTTCTGATTCACTGAATCTTTGAGAAGCAAAAAGGAATAATTGTCAAGCCAATATTGCTCATCTACATACACGTTTCAGGGTTTTGCCCCTCATCAGTGTAGAGCAGAGCGATATTGGCTTGACTGGTGGGAGGCATGAGTGGGTATGAGGAGGGGAACATCTCTCCTTATGGAGAGCACCAGTTAAGGTGTGTAGTGTTTTTTTTGCCTTTTAGCCCACTACTCAGCATCTGCATATCACAAGGCATTATGGGAAAGGAGCTGGAAAGCTCACTGCGCCCTCTATAGGTTGTAACAAATCCTCAATTTACTTCTGATTCACTGAATCTTTGAGAAGCAAAAAGGAATATTGGCTTGACAATTATTCCTTTTTGCTTCTCAAAGATTCAGTGAATCAGAAGTAAATTGAGGATTTGTTACAACCTATAGAGGGCGCAGTGAGCTTTCCAGCTCCTTTCCCAAATGTCACTTGTATTTTAATCAATGCTTGAGTCTGCAGTCTAATAGGCATAGACAAAATCACTACACACCTAACTGTCTTTAGAGAGAGTTTCGCATCCATTATCAGTAAAAGCAGGGTCAAACTGAAACAAAACACCATTGTGTACAGGTAACACAGGATCCACCAATCACTAGAGGAGATGTCACAGCTCCCCCTCTCCCCTCCCTTCACAGTGAAAAGTCTCCTGTACAAGTCTATGGGACAAAATCTTAAGTCTTAAGAATCCTATGTGCATGAAGCTGCTGTAAAGTATCACTCTGACTGCTGTTAAAGCAGTGCAAGCAAGAATGTCTTCCCCACAATCATATATAGACGGCCGAAAAGAGAAATCTACAATCAGGAAATAAAAACGAGAGGAAAAGAATATGGATCAGGGTCTTGATTTAATAAATAAAAAAAAATTGGCGACAGATTCCCTTTAAGCAGTTCCCTAGTTGGTGTTGTTGTTCTCATAGTGGTTCCTGATGCTAACATGGATGGAGTGATCTGACACCCTCTGTCTGCTGGTCTCATCTCCAGGCTTGGACTGGTCCACAGGGAACCAGGATAAAGCCCCGGTTGGCCCCTGAGTATGGCAGACCTGGAGTTCCTTTTAAACTGCATATTCATCCCTAGGAGAGGCAGAAAGGAAAAGAAAGATAGACAGAAAGCAAGAGGCAGAGTATATGAGGCATGTAAAGTGATTTACAGTAGCTGTAGGGTTGGCCCCCAAGATAAACTCCACCATGGGGCCCAGAAACAACTCAACTGGCTGGCCTTTAGAATCAGGTCCCCCTTTGGGCCCTCAGCACCCCAGTCCGACACTGCTCATGCCACTCTAGAGACTAGCTCCTTCCTCAACGTCTAGCCACAGATCCCATTGAGAGAAAGCAAAGATCCTCTGGAAAAGGACACAGCTCATCAGACAGGGTTTTTTTCCTCAGATCAGGTAGACGAGGATAAATGGAGTACTATATAAACTTTAAATCATTGATTTAGTAAATTTGGAGCATGTTTGGAGACCCTCTACATAGCAATAAAAAATGCTACTGTTTATACAATTTTTATGGTTGTATATTATATAAATGTATCATGATGTTAAAGGGGTTATCTGTGACTGTCTTTTTATTTGTTATAGGGATCACAACTGTATTATATTAAACTTTATAATTCATACTTACATTATTTACCTGTCCTATTGTGCAGAACCAAGCAAAGAGCCCTGTCTTTCCACCCCCTCCCCATCTCCTGTAAACCATGTGATGTACATTCATCACATGGCCTCAGTGAATGATTTTCCATCACTCAGTGGGTGTGCTGAAGCCAGGCTCAGCTCAGGAACACTCCCCTATAGTGGGCGTGACCTGAGCAAAGAAG
The DNA here is from genome assembly GCA_025379985.1 of Phyllomedusa bahiana. Lineage (NCBI taxonomy): Eukaryota > Metazoa > Chordata > Amphibia > Anura > Hylidae > Phyllomedusa > Phyllomedusa bahiana. Next base: position 22,862 of record JAODAL010034467.1, read on the forward strand.
GATCTGGCGGCATTCACTTTTGCCAGCCAGTAGGTTTCAAGTGAATAGCAGTAATTACATTAGGGTAATTACAGCGGAGACAGAACTGTTTGGTTATATTTGAGAAATATATTAGAAATGGGAGCAGAGGACAGCAGTTCAAAGCGTTGGGGTTTTGTACTGCTGTCATATAAAGGATGACTGCAGCTCTATACAGTTTACACAGTAACTCATGAGTCATTATCATGACAGCAGTTCAGAGTTGGGGGGATTACACACTTATGTCAGCACAATTTGTAGCAGTGATAATTGTGGAGGGAAATCCTAGAGTGCAGTGCAGTCTGGGACTTGTAGGGAAGAGCTGATGGAGAACTACTAACACTCTCACATACAGGAAGTTTCACTGCAAAAAAGTGGATCTTATCATAGATGAATAATGAGGCAAAAGAAAAGAACCACATAAAGGCAGTGGAATATTTTTACTTTTCCATACAAATGTTGTTTATAGTGTTTTCTGAAATTTTCTAACTCTCGAATAACCCCTTTAAGTTTGCTTAGTAAAGTGATTAGTATGGCCTTCTAAAAAAAAAAGTCATTATTTTATTGTTGGAATTGGATATCCAGTCAAGGTGGTAGGCACAGTTCATCTAGACTTTCCCTCTAGTCATGAAAGCCGCATGAATTTTTTTCTTAAAATACTATATATACTTTGCAGCCCAAATGTATTTGGGTTGGGTGTCTTTAGAGAAGGCTCTTTTAAACCATTTTGTATTCAATACCAGCCTTCCCAGCTCTGCCAGTTCTAGGATCTCAGAAATAAAAACAGGATAAGGTATCTAGTACAAAATGCAGTCATCACTTATCATTCATGGAACACCTCTTCAGACCCTATCCTATTGTGATGTAGCCCATATATCCTTTAATTTGCTATCACTTTACCAATCTGTGTCCAAACTTATATTTGTATTGGTAATTGTTGAATTTGTTAACATTAAAAACAAAAGTAGGTTATTCTGTTGTTAAAGCAATACTACTGGGAGTAGATTAATCCATAGCAGCTCAAAATAGTTCAGTGCATATGACAGTATTTTATTATTACAGAATAGCAGATAACAAAAAGAACAAAAAAGAACGCAGTATCACGCCAAGTGCATTAGTACAAAGGTAATGTCCAGATTACTGCATGAGTACAGTACTAGACACAAATGTTAGATAAAATGATTTAGATGTCGTCACCAACGTTTTGGCAAATGAGCCTTTATAAAGTGACATCTGTTGGTGGGGAGCTAAGAGCAAACGGCTTCCTCCTTTCTACTCGGAGTGTCTGCACACTCTCTCCAGCAGCCGATCTATTCCAGTCCTAGTGACAGATCTACCACTTACTTTTGTATATGCCTGGCTGCCTCCTCTATACTTGCAGTGCTGGAACTTATATACATCATATACTCTGCATTTACCCCTATTGCTCCTGGCTCCCAATTAACAGATGTCACTTGATAAAGGTTCATTTGCCAAAAGTCCGTGGCAACATCCGGCATTCGGTTACTTACATCCGCTCGTAGCTGTTGGATAAAGTAACGTTAATTTTATTTTTTTTAATTCTTATTCTTCGCTGAATCCTCATCTCATTTTGGAGTGCCGTGGATTAATCTACTCTATGTATTTACGGTCTTTATTACCTCTCCACTAGAGCACCCACCACCCCAAAGTGTGCATGACCTTTTACTATTTAAGCAATATTACTTGAGCATTCTAGTACGAGCCAGCAGAGAATTTAAAATAAAGCTGGATGAAAATTTTAAATATATCTATGGAGAAAAACATTAAGAAAAAATATTGAATATTTGAAGACACTTTGTGGGTTAATCAATAATGGAACACAAACAAACTATCACTGAATATTGAAATAACTCAAAAATTCACAATAAGTATACATAAGGGTGGAAGAAAAAGGTGAGAGGTGAGCACACAGCATGGGACAGATAACACGGTTAAGGAGGCTGAAAAATAATAATAATGCTAAACATAAGCAGCTGCTGTTAGAAGCAGAGTATCTAACCCACATTCACATGGAAATGTCTAAAATGATATAAAACATAGACTAAAAAATAGTTTTCTAATATCTTATTCCTCAACTCAAGATATAATCACTTTCAGTCTAAGGCTCAGAATTTAAGGCTGCACTACTGAGGGATTCTGATGACATCTGACTTTTTGATTTCTTTTAGGTTCACAGCTTAGGGTATCCAAATCACCAGCACCCAGACATAATGGAGCAGATTTATCAAGGCAGTGGCGCCAGAATTCTGGCTCAATTTGCGCCAAAAATAATGTCTTACAAGTTTTACGCCACATTTACTATGTGTTTTAGACAGTTTCAGACGCTTCTGTACCTCGTCCAACAAAGGGGCATGGCCTCATTAAAAGAGGTGTGTCTTCACGGGAAGGGGGCCTGTCTTAAAAGCAAAAAATGGGACAGAATTTTGTCGCAGTTCCTGGTGTAAAAATGAAGTAAGCCAACTTAATTGTGGTACAAAGTTAGACTAGACAGTTCTAACCTGCACCAGATTTACCAACACTATGATAAATGTGGCGCATTGTAAGACTGTCTAGTCTAGACACTATTGATAAATCTGCCCCACTGTATATTATCCCTTATTCACAACAGTTACCTGTTATATATTGCTGTGGATGGTCATTTAAACTACAATACATTGATAAGATATTTTAGAAAACTATTAATAATAACTAATGTGATGCTAAGAGTATACCTGCACTTTTAGGATGTATTAGGAGGATTTTTTACTAGTAAGGTTGACTAGTGCTGTTGACTACATGTGGATCACACGATATTGTTATTTAGTGTTTTTTTGTAGATTTGTAGATTTTGTACATCAAGGATGCTTGTGGTTACTTTTAGTATCCTTTACCTTTCTTCTGTGTTATTTCTTATGTGTTTTCAACAGGTTGTTCATCGCTGCCTGATATGGCTCCTATTTAGGTTTTGGGTGGATGGTTAAGTGATCCAGTGTCAAACACCTGAATAGCAGCACAGGAGCTAGAATGCTAGGTAAATGAGTCATCTCTGGGGTATGAATAATTTATCTTGTATGCTCTTGGGTCAGAATTTACTTGTGGTGCTACGAGGTATGGGATGGCTGTAGAAGTGGGAGGCCAAAGAAGTCTCAGCATCAATCTCTGCAGTGGCCAGAAGATGTAACCATAATGGTTGGGGCCAGATAAAAAGAATAGTAAAGATAGAGAAGGTGATATCTGTGATTCCTTGTATTTATATTATTATTATTATTATTATTATTATTATTATTTATTTTAGAGCACCTTTGGTTCCAGTGCGCTGTTAATTCGGGTTTCATACATAACATAGGTCGAACAAGTACAAAGGTGTCAAATTAATAACTAACAGATGGTACAGAAGGAGAGAGGTCCCTGTCCATGAGGGATTACAATCTACATTTAAAGAACTGTAACCTCTCCTGACATTGAAAATACATGTATCCCAAGTGTTCAAATTTCTTTGTATCCCAGATCTAATGGACAACTGGATGTTACCATTCTACTTGTTCAAAGTATGGGCAATGTAGACTGATACTATTGAAGGTAATGACAACACACCCAGTTGTCAGTTCTAAACACAATTCAAAACACAGCACTGACATCTTGCATTACTACAAATATGCCACAGCAGGGCAAGGGTTTGAGAAGAGGAAGGCCAAGCTAACAGTGCTGAACCTATTGTCTACTTAATCCACTTCAGATTCTTCACCAACATTGAAAGACCCAGCTGCCTCCTGCAAAAAAGACAAACCTTACGTAGTAGTTGATATTTTGGACTAAATATATAAGCCCATTACCTGCATTAAGGGTCCAATTTCCCCCTCCCCCCCTAAACTATTAAAAACAAATCAGAGAAATGTCATAAAATTTACTTGAAGAGATAATTTTACTATATTAATTAGCTTTAAACATGTAGGCAAAGGTAAATAACAACTAATGGCAAATACATTTCTATTATTAAATTGGTTCTTATCTCCTATTTGTGTTCACTAGCTTCCGCCCATCTGTATCTTCTCTGGCATCCCTGGCCGTGATGGTGAATTCACTCCCTGCTTTGTTTCATCAGCATCACATGAGCTTGTATATTTTTTTTTTTTTATTCTGACATACTTTAACCCTTTAGAGCTCTATATGCTTCTGACCTGCTGTTAGAACTTCTGCGTCACCAATGTCCCTCTAACAGCCTCAGCTAGGGATAGCAGAGCTGACATGTTAGTCACTGCTGTCGAACCACCCACAGCTTGAACAAGAAGTGGGAGCCTTAAGCTGGCTGAGAAGAGCAGGGTCTATGAAACAGCCTGATGAGAACAGCCCTTTAACATCTTATAAAAATAAAAGCATAGTGTCCCAGTGACACAGTTAGGTGTTGGCCTACACCCATAAAATTAGATTAGGTTGGGTTAGCTGCCCCACACCTTATTAGACTAATCTGAGGTCCGTTTAGTGACTGCACCCGCCAATCCACCTTAGAACCTTTATGCAATAGAATTGTACATAAGTTGACACCATCTTCTTGTAAGTGAATATTTTTCCTTTACTTTTTTGCCAGATATATCTATATTTATTTTACTGCTTCTTTGTCTACCTGCTTTCCTTCATCTTCACATTGTAAGGACTTCACTGAACAATGCAAATCCCACAAACAAAGAAAGACGTACGTCCTGTTGTCAGTAAAGAGCTATGGAACAGGCTCCATTGGCAACAGGTGCCAGCTGATTATTACAGCTGACACCTATCATGAATTGGGGCTGCTGCAGTATCTGAATAGCTGAGAAATGGTGCTGCACTCCAATCACCCTTTGCCGATATGTTACTATTTCAGATGGAAGCCTAATGAAGGCGACCATAGCCGCCATGTTAACGTTTCTATTACCTCCTGACCCAGGAAGGAAGAGAACCGTCATCCTGGAACAATTCTTCTGCATTATGGGCCACATATATGAAAACTGTCTAGGTCTAAATAATCTTTCATAATTCCTAAGCACTATATGAAATTAAAGGGGTGCTCTGATTGGTTGCTATGGGCAACAAAGTGATTTTAGACAGTTTTAATGTGGCCCTATAAAGTAGAAGGAAGTACAAGTGATCAAGCCCCCTGGTGGTCCAGATTCCTAGAGGGACTTAAGGTAAAAGTAACAAAAAAATGTTTAAAAGTATAAAAAATTTAAAATTAGCAAAAGCTCAAATTACCCCCTTTTTCCATAATTGGCAATGCTGTGTCATAAAAGTCTGATCTATTAAAATCTCACTTAATTTATCCAAGGTGCTGAACAGCATAGAAGAAAAAAATTCCAAACACCAAAATTGCCCCAAAAACATTTGAATAGAAAGGTGATCAAAAAGTCACATGTATTCCAAAATGATACCAATAAAAACTACCAATACTTTCCAAGTCTCGATATGGAGGATGGAATAAATCTAAAGTCAATTCAACCAAAAAATTCCAACCTCTAAAATATAACTTTTAATAGATTACTAAAAAATACATCTCCAAAATAAATACTTATTTACATCCAGGACATCTATTTATATCTTCATCATGAGGCGTAGGTACAGTGTGGATTACCATTTTCTATCTTCACCCTCCTCTGTCACCGAAAAGGGTGACCCCGCAAATCTAATCCCTGTTTAACCCTACACAGAGGTCCCTTCACTTTGTAATATCACCATATATGTGGTATCTCTGTCTATATCCGAGCACAAACAAAAACTACACTACAGCCCACAAAAAAATGAACTGACAGATTCATAGGTGAAAACAAATGTATTGGTCAAAGGAAATAACACTTGAAATAAATAATGTTTGGTTTTTTTAGTAGGGAAACATAACAAAAACCCTAGAGATTTGGTATCACCAGAATAAAGATAACACATCATTCATACTGAAGAGGGAACGCTCGCAAACACAGCACAAGTATGTTTTTTTCCCATTTCACCTCACTTAAAAAAAAATTTGAGTTCCCTAGTACATTCTAGTGGTACGGTCAATGGCATCATTAAAACGTTCATCTTGTCTACCACAAAAAGCCCTCTTATGTTTATGTGGATGGACTAAGAAGGTATGACTTTTGGAAGGCAAAGGGGAAAAAACAAAGAGATAAAAAATTATGACCGGCTGTCAGGAAGGGATTAAAAACATTTTTTAAAAAAATATTTTCAAATGATTCATCTTTCAATAGTTTATACAGTATTTCACAAAAGTGAGAACCCTTCACATTTTTGTAAATATTGTATTATATCTATTGATGGGACAGCACTGAAGCTATGACACTTTGATACAATGTAAAGTAGTCAGTGTACAGCTTGTATAAGGGTATGTTCACACTGCATTTTTCAGATCCATTTTTGGATCCGCTTTTCGGACCCAAAATGGACCAGAAAAACGCATCTAACAATGTACAATGTGATTTACATTAGTTTCAATGTAAAACACACATGGCCGTTGAGAGAAGTGATCGCCGATATGTGTTCATTTGCATCTTTTCGAGGCGTTTTTCGGATCCTTTTAAATAATTGCCATGTAAAATCTACTTGAAATTTAATCAATTGAAATACCCAAAGGAAAAAAAGTAGTTCGTTTCTGGAGACAGAAAAACGGATCAAAAAAAGCAACACACTTTTGGGTACGTGTTGGGTAAGTTTTGGATGCGCTTTTCGCATTAGAAAAATGCATTGGATTAAAATTTGAATGCCTGTGATTTGAAAGAAAACGCACTGAAAAATGTATCTGAAAAACGCATCCAAATACGCATGCAAAACGCATGCAAAAACACATTTGCAGATGCGTTTTTGGATAAATTTTTTGGATGTAGTTTGGATGCAGTTTTCAATACATGAAAAACGGATCCAAAATGGATCCAACACGCCATGTGAACATACCCTAACAGTGAAAATTTGGTGTACCCTCAAAATAACTCAACACACAGTCATCAATGTCTAAACCGCTGGCAACAAAAGTGAGTACACCCCTATGTGAAAATAGACGATTGGGACTTATGTATGAAAACTGTCTAGGTCTAAGACTTTCTTTGTTGCCCATAGCAGAGCTCCACTTTAATTTCATGTAGTGCTCTGAAAAAATGAAAGGGGAACTCTGATTGGTTGCTATGGGCAACAAAGAAAGTCTTAGACCTAGACAGTTTTCATACATGTGGCCCTTTGTGCCCAAAGTGTCAATATTTTTTTGGCCACCATTTTTTTCTTAGCTGTCTTGGGCATTTAGTTCAATAGAGCTTCACATGTTGCAGCCTCTGGAATCCTCTTCCACTTCTCCATGATGACATCACAGATCTGGTGGATGTTAGAGACCTTACGCTCCTCCACTTTTCATTTGAGGATTCCCCACAAATGCACAATAGGGTTTAGGTCTGGAGACATGCTTTACAAGTCCGGCACCCTTAACCCCATTTTCTTTAGCAAGGCAATGGTTGTTTTAGAGATGTGTTTGGGGTCATTATCATGTTGGAATACTGCCCTGTGGCACAGTTTCCAAAGGAAAGGGATCATGCTCTGTTTCAGTGTCACAGTACATGTTGGTATTCATGGTTCCCTCAATAAACTGTAGCTCCCAACAGCCAGCAGCACTCATGCATCCCTAAACCATGACACTTCCATCACCATGCTTGACTGTAGACAGGACACACTTGTCTTTGTACTCCTCAACTGGTTGTCACTACACACACTTGACACGATTTGATCCAAATAAATTTATCTTGGTCTTATCAGACTACAGGGCATAACTAATCCATGTCCTTAGTCTGCTTGTCTTCTGCAAACTGTTAGCAGGCTTTCTTGTGCATCATTTTTAGAAGACGCTTCCTTCTGGGATGACAGCCATGCAGAGCAATATGATGCAGTGTGCGGTTTATGGTCTGAGCACTGACAGGCTGATCTCCCACCCCTTTAACTTCTGCAGCAATCCCGGCAGCACTCATACATTTACTTTGTGAAGACAGTCTCTGGATATGAAGCTGAGCACATGCACTCAACCCCTTAATTTGACCATGATGAGGCCTGTTCTGATTGGAATCTGTGTTGATAAACCGCTGTATGGTCTTGGCCACTGTGCTGCAGATCAGTTTCAGGGTGATGGAAATCTTCTTATAGCCTAGGCCATCCTACTGTAGAGCAGCCATTCTTTTTTTCAGATCCTTAGAAAAATCTTTGCCATGAGGTGCCATGTTGAACTTCCAGTGAGCAGTATAAGAAAGTGTGAGAGCGATAACACCAAATTTAACACAGCTGCTCCTTATTCACACCCGAGACCTTGTAACACTAACAAGTCCCATGACACTATGGAGGGAAATTGCAAAATTGGGCGCAATTTGTACATTTTTCACCTAGGGGTGTACTCACTTGTTGCCAGTGGTTTAGACATTGATAGCTGTGTGTTGAGTTATTTTGAGGTGCACCAAATGTACGCTGTTATACAAGCTGTAACAATAATGTGAGGGGTGTACTCACTTTTGTGAGATACTGTATATTACAAAGTGTACAAGAATTGCATTTTACAAAGGATCTACATGACATTTTCGTAATACACCAAGCAAAGAAGGACAATTTCTCAGATCCTCAAATATTTTAAAAAGACACAAAAAACATTTTTTTCAGTGTAATCATGCATTAATGACAGACACCTGTTAATGGAAAAATGCGAGGATAAGATTTAAAGGAAAATACTAAATACATTTCATTAAACCTTAATGTCAAAATGTTCATCTCTTTCGTTTTACTTATCATTAAGTTTCATGAACGATTTTCTTTTCAACTATATCAACGGCATAATAAGAAGTTGGTTTGTGATTAAAATACTGCTTTTATATTTCGATATTGTTCATTTACAATGACTTTTCATGAAGAAAGATCTCTCCTTCTTAGACTCTGAAAATCTATATATCCTCAGTGTTGTGAGGTCGGCCTTCAGCTCATTGTTTCTACATTTTGCTCAGGTCGTGACATCATTATCCCAGTTCCTTACAAGTATGAGAAGAGGCTACCACTTTATGTATATAACAAGCAGTAGCGTTTGTTACATGGTGACTTATCAAACAGTTGAGCAGCAGATCCAGTGTCTCAGTGTCTTTACTGAACGAGCCTCAGATGTGTTGTTACAACCTACTGCTTGAGAAATAAAGAGGACGGCGGTGAAAGTGGTCCAACAATACAGAAAGCATTTTCAAATCTTAGGTATCCTCAACAATAAGGCCCAGAAAGTGTGGTGGACAAGGTCTTAGTCCTAGAGGGCACATGGTGCCTTCTCAGTAGGGTGTGACCCACCTGGTCATGGCAGTCCTGAAAGGGTTAGGCGGGGATTACATCTGTGTCAGAGGTTCGGATCAGAGCCTCCATTGCAAAAGTGAAAATGGTTTAGTTTCCCAACAGGACGAATCACAGCATAAGTAATGAATTGCTAGGGTGTATGCATCATATCACTGCAAACTAGAAAAGCCCCAACCATAGAAAATGTACTTTTTATAATATCTATTTGAAAGTATCAACACCTAATTAAAGAACACCAAATCCACAAAGACAATAGCCACACTTATTCGTAATATTAAGATATTAAGATATCACAATACTGCTCTCCAGTAAGTTGATGCCACCAGTCAGTGGCTGATAATAACAATGCTCCAAAGGAAAGTCCAAATACTGTAGATGTTGACGGGGTAGGAAATAACCAATGTAGAAAAGGATGAGGTTATAGGGCCCAATACTGCCTTACCCTAATCTCACCCTGTTATACCTCTTACAGTTAATAAAAAAAAAAAAGACATGATAGACAAATACTACCGGAATGAGTGGGTAACAATGGTAATTGATCATACAAAAATACATTGATAATAGAAAACTGTACATATACACCCTGTGCATGCAATAAATAAATTTATCTAAAGTGCAAAAGATGGATCAATAATATTCAGTAAATAAAATGCAAGAGAATGGAGGGTCGTTGATGGTAGCTAATGGTGATCGGCCATTTTATTGCACTTTATTTAGTGAAAACTATTGATCCATTGTAACGGATCGAGGTAGTGGATCCTCTGGGTCATCGCTTAGAGAGGGATATGAACAACGTCAGGGAGCGGGATCTAAGGAGCACCCCTGTCTTCACCAGAGCCCATCACAGGTCGGGATGGCTTTTGCTGTGGGAGATTCCCAAGCCACTATCCCTGATGTGGCAGCTCGTGATGACAGAAAAGGTGCAACAAGTTTCAGGTGGATCAGACGGTGGCATGGTCAGTAGACAGATGACAAGGTTAGGGTTGGCAGGTAGGCAGAACGTGGTCAAGTCAAGGTGTGTAGCAAGGATCAGAGTCCACAAATAACAAAAGGTAAATGCATTAACACTTGGCAAAACACACCAACACAGTGGTGGGGGCAAGAAGGGACGTGAGCTAATATAAAGACCAGCGGCTGCTGATTGGCAATCAGACTAGTGCAGGCCCCTTAAATCCATGAGAGTCAGTGCACATGCGCTGGTCAGTGTCAGTAAGCAGAGCAGGAACGGGGAAAGATAAGTACACCTGATGGGAAACAGAGGCACAGGCGCGACCATGGTTCAGAGAAAAGTCCATGAGGCGCTTCATGATAGCGATCTCTTGCACTTTTTATATGTTTATTTATTGGATGCACCGGCACTTTGTCATTTATCTATTGTATATGTACAGTTTTCTATGTATTTTTGAATGATCAATTACCATTGTTTCCCATTCCTTCTGGCAGTATTTGTCTATCATGTCTTTTTTATATTTGTTTATTTATGTATTAATTAATTAATAAAATTCTATTTTATTAAATTGATTTACTTAGTATCTGGTATTAGATTTTGCACATGTTCTCTTGTTAGGATATACTTATTTTATTCATGCTTCTTTTACATCTGGGTGCTTAGTTCAAGATCCTGGAGGGTTCCACTGTTTTGCAGTGCAGCATTATAGGTGAGGATCAAACTGCCCCCTGTCTCTTCCCAGATGCTTTTTAAAGAAGGCAGGCAGGAATCAGACCAATCACTTTCTTGTGATGCAAAGTGTAATATTGGATCCCTTCTTGATCTCAAGCAAACTAAACAGGGCTAATAGAAAGAATTCATTAGCCTTAACGAGTACAGACAATAGGAGTTTGCTGAGGGATCTGCATACAACAACCTCTTCAGTCATACAGAACAGATATAAAAACAGTGATTACATACTGCCTATACATTGTTTGCACAATGACTAATTCAGATGTTTCACAGAAATGAAGGTAAACCTCTATTATTGTCAATTTCAGTTATATAAATATAATTAAACCAGTTCCTGAAGTGGTCTAACTGGCTTCCAAAATCGACAGCAATTTGTCAACCACTTCCCCTTTAACTTGTATGTTGTAAGCCCTCACTGGCAAGGTGCTCTCTCCCTCTCTACCAATCACTCTCTTAGTTCATGAGTAATGTATTTATTTCTTGTCTTCTTATATATTTAAACCTATTTTTGAAATGTACAGAGCAAGAGAACTAGAATAAGAATAATATACATAATACATTATACACTGGTTACAATAAAAGTGTACTAAAACAGCACAGGTGGTGATTTTACTTTCCATACATACCAAGGTTAAAAGTCATGCAGCATAATTTGTAGTAATTTATGACGCCCATCTAAAATCTAGTCGTTGCATATCCTAGGCACAACAAGCAGGGGCGTAGATATAGAGGGTGCAGCAGTAGCAGTCGCTTCTGGGCCCTGCGGCCTGCGGGTGTCCAAAAGTCCTTCTGCCACATAAGAAGAGACCAGTGTTGTAAATGGCACATGATAAGTGGGGGGCTCATTTCACTTTTTGCACTAGGGCCCAAGAGCTTGAAGTTACGCCTCCATAATATTTACATACATGGACCTGAGTATAGACTTCTCAAATGCAGAAAATAATTCCTTCAAGGGACTGTTCGACTCCAAATAAATTAAAAATACTAGCTAATTGTATAACATAACAAAAAAAAACTTGACACCATCCTTTAACCCCTTTATCTGCAACAATTTTTGTTTACTTTACAAGCATTTTTTTTTTCTCCCCATAACTCAAGACCCATAACTTTTATTTTTCTATCTTTGTATTATTACCATTTATCTACCATATAAAGCACTTGGAAATCCCCAAAAATTCTGGGGTGGAACGTTAAAAAAAACCCCACAGTAGCTCCATTTTTGTGAGGGCTTTGTTTTTATGGGGTTCACTGTTATCTGCATGTTATCTGTATTCTGCAGGTCCGGATGATTCCAGTGATATCAAATGAGTAGCGCTTTCGTTATGTCTTAGTACTTTTAAAAAAAAAAGAAAAATTTTCTCTTTTTTAAATTTGCGCTGTAGCACTATTTTCTGCTACCAATGACTAGTTTTTATATCAATAGACCTGATTGAGGGCTTGTTTTTTGCAGGCTGAAGTGCAAGTTTTTTTCCATTGGTATCATTTAACCCCATAAGGACCCAGCCTGTTTTGACCTTCCTGACACAGCCCTATTTTTGAAATCTGACATGTGTCAATTTATGTGAGAATAACCTTTTTGACACTTTTACCTATCATGTGGGTTCAGAGATTGTTTCTCGTGACACATTGTGCTTTAAGTTAGTAAGAAATTTTTTATCCATACAATCCTTGTTTGTTTGTGAAAAATATCAAAATTTCATGAAAATTTGGAAAATTTGCGATTTTAAAAGTTCAAAATTTCTGCGTGCAAGAAGTAATTATTCCCACAAAAAATTGTTTTAAAATGCATCTAAAATGGGGGGGTTTTTTAAAATTTTTTTTTTTTTTTAGACATTAGAGGGCTTAGAAATTTAGTGTAATTTCTTTTTTTCAAGAAAATTTTGAAATATACTTTTTTTAGGGAACTCCAGTTTGGTGGGCTTTTGAGGGGCTGATGTTAGATACCCATAAGTGATCCCTTTCTGAGAAACTAAAACCCCCTTAAGTTTTAAAACCTATTTGGGAAAGTTTAAAAAACCCCTTCAGATATTTCAAAAAAAATTAAAGCAAAGTGGAGGTGAAATTTAAAAAAATTTCACTTTTTTTTGCGATTTTAATATTTTCCATTTTAAAGGGAAAATCGGAAATGTGATGGGTAATGCAACTTTAATAAAATTCCCCCCAGGTCGGGTTTTTAGAGATACCCCTATGTGGCCCTAGTGCATTTTTTGGCTCACCATAAGCCCCAGAATGGAGGGCATACTTACTTGGGGTTCATTTTCAATACGATTTTTTTTTGGCGCCTTTTCGGGTTTTGGGGGGAAAACCCCAAAGGTGCAAAACTTAAAAAACCCCCCTAATGACGCTTTTGGGAAAAATACCCCCCTTAAATAAATATATCCGGGGTGATTGAGTATTGACCCAAAGGTGTTTAAAAAAATTTTTTTGCTAAGGCTGTTGAAAATTTTTAAAAAAAAAAATTTTTTCAATAATTGCTTTTTTAGCTTAAAATGTTTCATATATACAAGGAATCATGGAAAAAAAAACCCTAAAATTTGTTAAGCAATTTCTTCCAAGTTCGGAAATCCCCTACATGGGTGAAAACTGTTTTTTGGGCGCATGGCAGGGCGTATAAGGGAGGGGCGCTATTTGGCCTTTGGAACGCAGATTTTGGTGGGGCCAGTCGCATTTGAAAAACCCCCCAAAAAGTGAGAAAGGGGAAACCTTCCAGAAGTGCCCCTTTTTGGATTAAACACCCATAGGGATCTCATCTAGGGGTGTCTGTTTTTGGGGATGCACAGGTGTTCCATATTTTTTTTTTTAGCATTGGGCAATGAAAAGGGGGGGAAAAAAAGCAGTTCGGTCTTGTTTTTTGGTTTAAATTTTACAGCATTCCCGTGCAGTGTAAATGATGTAAAAACTTTAATTGGGGGGTCGGTACAATTACCAAGATATAGTTTTTATATAGTTTTTTCTGTTTTTTTTAAAATTTTACCAGTAGAAATAGTCTTTAAAAATTGCGTTTTTTTTTGTCCATTTGACAGCCAAAACTTTTTTATTTTTGCTTGGCAGGCTGGTAGGGTTGTTTTTTGCGGGGAGTTGAAGTTTTTTTTGGTTTCCATTATGGGGTGCAATGATGCTATGTTTTCTGAGTGTTTTAAACAAAATAAACAATCTTGGTAGTGTTTTTTATTTTTATTTTTTTTTTGGGTCCGGGACGGTAAATGACATGGTAGCTTTATCGCAGGTCAATACGATTACACCGTCCAATTTGATTTTTTTTTTTATTTTTTATGTTTTTATACAATAAAAACACTTTTATTCAAAAGGAAAATGTTTTTGCATCGCCATGTTGAGAGCCATAATTTTTTAAATTTTTTCGTGCTTGGGCTGTGTTGGCTTGTTTTTTGGAGATGAGTTGACTTTTTATTAGTATCATTTTTGGGGGAAAAGGCTTTTTCATCGCTTTAAAAATCCATTTTTGGGGCCAGGGTAAAAGAAAAATATTGCACCCTAGTAGTGTTTTTTATTTTTATTTTAACGGGGCCCCCCCCGTGCAGTATGTGAAAGTTAGTTTTACTTTTGGGTACTATGTTATGGCGATACCTATTTATATGTTTTTTTGTCGAAGCACTTTAAAAAAAAAAAGAAAGTGTTTTTAGTGTGTTAAAACAATATTTATGCATGTATCTTTTGAGAGTATACTTTTTTTTTTTTTCCGTATACAGGGTATGGGAATTTTTTTTGGGGGATAAAATGTTTTTAAATTGGTAAATTTTTGGCTTTCTAGGGTTTTTGTTTGCTTTTAATTTTCCCATTTTTGTGCTGGGGTGAAAAATAATCTTAATTTGTGTTTGTTTTTTTTTTTTTTTTTTTAGGGTTCCCCTACGGGTTAATTAACATGACAGATTTTGGAAAAGTCTTTACGCCGGGCGATACCAAATAGGGGTTTTATTTTTTTTTGATTTTTTTTTGGGGGCGATTGGCGTTTGAAAGGGAAAAGGGCGGTGGTCGTATTTTTTATTTTATTTTTCGTGTTTGTGTTTTACTTGTTTTTCACTTTTTTTTCTTTTTTTCATTTTTTACATTTTTATTTTAATTTTCCCCTTTGGGGTTTTTAAATGAGAGATTTTTGATCTCTATTCAATAGGAATCTGCTAGCTTGTTGTATGACTGGTTCCATGACAACTTTCAGTCACAGTTCCGGGGGCATGCCCCAACTTTTTGCTTCCCGGCTGTCGTCAGAGGGAGGAGTGCCGGATCCCCCGTCCGTGCGCTGCTGCCGCCAAAACAGAGGCGGGGAGCGATCTCCTCCTGCGTCTCTTAGTTTTGGCCCGATCGTCGCGAAAATTTAAAGGGGGTTTTTAACCGGCCCCCCTGGAGCGACCCGGGGGTCGGGCGACGCTGCGGGATGTCAGCTGAAAAATATACAGTGACCCCCCGCCCCCGGTCGCGGAACTCTGCTTTAGAGTTGCGAAAATTTCAGGAGTACCTACGCCCAAGGTGGTAAAACCCCCAAACGACTGGGTATGGTAGTTATAAAGGTCGTTAAGGGGTTAAAGATACATTCAAATTATTGATCACTTTTTATTACTTTTTTTGGGAACATGGAATGATTTTAAAAAAAAACACAATTTTGGTGTTGCAAAGTTTTTTTTATACAATGTTCACCGTACAGGAGAAATGATGTTATATTTTAATAGATCAGACTTTTGGCAGCTCTTGTGGAGCAAATTGGGGTCTTATGATCCCTTTACTGAGAAACCATTTTTTAATTTAAAAATTTTTTAAAAAGTCATGGCAAGAAATAGATTTTGTTTAAAAATAAGTGCACAAAGAGACAAAAATGTTTTCAAAAAAACCTTTTTTCTCGTTATGTTTACCTATAGATATTTCTAGAGACTATTTCTCATTTATTTCAATCTGAGACTTTGGAGATTACCCCTGTTTAGGTTAATAATTAAGCTGATGAACATACAATATTCCCAGGGTGACAAATGTAAATGATAAGGAAATGAGAGCGTGGGAAAAATAATTTAAACTTTACCTTCACAAGCATAATGTTATTTGGAATATTTATATTGGCAATTTGTATTAGTAACAATATGAAGTCCCATTTGGTTATTTGAAAAAAAAATTAATTAAGCTTATTTAAACAATATATTTTTCTGTATCCATTATGTTTATCATTGTGATAAAAAATTAAATTTAAAAAGATTTAAAAAAATTCGATTCAACTTAACAAAAAGTAATAGTTAACCCAGGGGCAAGGTTTGTTCATATGGCCTATTTTGACGCATATTTCAACACGTATTTTGCGCTGAAATACAAGCCAAAATATGGCCGAAAACAATGACCCCAAAGTTTAAAATGATTGTCCAATGCCCAATGTAAAATGACCATAGTCCTTACGCCCCACCTGCAGTAAACATTATGGAGAAGTTGTCCATATGGATGACTAATATGTACGGGGGCCTTCTAAAGCTCTTCAGACAGATGATTCGGGAGAGAGAAGGATCGAGCATGTTAAATTTGAATGCGCGATCATTTAATTTTTGTTAGAGATAAGCTATATTTCCCAAGTTTGAAAGGAAGTTTTCCTCTTGTATGGGGCAATTTTGGGATCCACCCTAGTTTTTCTTTTTGCCCAAAGAATCAACAATGTAGGATTAGAGGTTAGGGCTCAATGGTTCGGGGTCTTTTTCCAACCTTATCAAGTACTGTATGTTACTTGTGTGTAAGTGTGATGTATATATTATTTAATTTGTTGCAATCTATTTACGAGCCCTTTTGGGGCCTCTCTGACAGAGCCCCCAATTTTGAAATTGTTTTGTCACTTTATGTGAAAAAAACTTTTTAACTTAAATTTGACCCCATCCAAGTGTTCAGAGATGTTTTCGTGACACATTGTGCTTTAAGTTAGAAGAAATTTTGGTCCAAAAGTCGAGTTTGTTTGTGAAAAAATATCAAAAGTGAAAAATTGAAAAATTACCATTTTCAAACTTCAAAATGTTTGCGTGTAAGACGAGGTTATTCACTCAAATAGTTTATAACTGCTCACCATGTGTCTACTATAGGTTGGATCATTTTTTTAAAAATCTTTTTTTATGACATTAGGGGGTTTTGAAAAATTTTGTAGTAATTTTAAATTTTTAAGAAAATTTGCAATTAATTTTTTTTGGGACAGCAGTTCTGACGTACTTTGATTGGCCCGTATGTTAGATACCCCCAAATGACTTCACAAGAAAAAACCCCCTTAAAGTATTCAAAACAAAAAATTTAGGAAGTTTTTAACCCCGAGGTTGTTTCACGGAATGAAGCAAAGATAGAGGTGAAATTTCAAAATTTAATTTTTTTGCAGATCTTTAATTTTTATCCATTATTTACAGGAACACAGTAGATGTGACCAGGGAAAAGAAAATTAATGTGATTCCCCCGATTTGCCATTTTAGAGATATCCCTATGTGTCCTGTGCACTTTTTGGCTCAACCACAATCCTCAGGTAGGGGAGCACATAATGGGTTGAGGTTCTTTTTATTAGGGGCTTTATTTTGGAAAACAATTTCAGGTGGTGGACCCCAAAGTGCTAAAAATAATAAAACCCCCAAAAAACCCCATATTTTAAAATCACCCCTTAAAGAAAACATCCCGGGGTGCAGTGAAATTGATTCTAGGGGGTTTAAAAATTTTTTTTAGCTTATGCTGTGTTAAAAAGGGTTTTTTTTTCAACAAACTGCAATTTTGTGGAAATGTTTAATTTTTATTAAAAATCCTGAAAAAAGTACCCAAATTTTTTTACAAATTTCTTCAAAGTTGGCAATAACCTATATAGGGTGTAAAAATGCTGTTTGGGGCAAGGGAGGGCTTAAAAGGGGAAGAGAATTATTTGTTTTTTTGAAACAAGATTTTGGGGGTGTCATGTTTTGATTTGCAAAGCCCCCCAAAAACCGAACAGGGGAAACCTTCAGAAATTACACCCAAATTTTGGGGTTAAAAATGCTCGGGGTCTCACCTAGGGGGGGTATTGTGATTTTTTGGGGAAAAAGATGGTTTATCGTTTTTTTTTTTTAAATTGGGCATGAAAAAAGGGGGGGGGGGAAAGGGGTTTCTTCATTATTTTTTGGGTTTCAATTTTTACAGCGTCCCCCCATGCAGTGTAAATGATGGTTTTAAATTTTTATGGTGGTCGTTCAATTGCAAGGTATACTTTTAATAGTTTTTTTTGTTTTATTTCTTTTAACAAAAGAAAAAAGAATTTAAAAAAAAAAAGTTTTTTGTTGTCCTATTCTGAAGCCATAATTTTTTTTTTTTTTCTGTATAAGAGCTGATTATGGGCTTGTTATTTTGCGGGTCATTTGACATTTTTTTGTACTATTACGGGGTGCATCAAAGTTTGTTTTTTTTTAAAGGGGTTTTGCCCCAAAAAAAAATTTACATGGGAAGCTGAAATTAAAAAATAAACATTTTTTCCATTTATCTTCTTAGTTTTTGTTTTGCGGCTCCTTTTGTGATCCATTGTTTACAGCCATTGGGGGGACACAACCGGGGGTGAGAGCTCCTCATTAGATGTCAGACAACCTCTCCTTTCATGCAGTTCTGGTGTTCAACCCATGAGCTGTCTTCTACTCCAAGTCCTTTGTCCTTAGTAATTAGTCAAACAGTGGGAAATAAATGGAAAAAGAAACCCCAATGGGTATGTGCTTGATAAAAAACAAAAAAATCCACATGTTTGGTTCCTGCGGGTTTGAACTAGAAACCCCGTGCTGTGGGGAAAAAATTTTCCCTTTGGGTACATTGTAGCTTTCATAGCTTAATGTAAACGACCTTTTTTGAAATGAGAGAGAAAAGGGTGGGATGTAATCCCGCTGAATTTACATATATTCAATTTAAGCAAAACAAACCCCCCTTATGAGCACACGGTGAAGAGTTGAATCAGGAAATTATGAATGAGATCGTGGCAAAAAAACCCCTTTTAAAGGTTTTTGTGAGGGGTTTTTAACAAAATAAGCAATCCCCAGTGTGTTTCTAATTTTTATTTTTTACGCGGTCACCATGCAGTATAAATGAAATCCTAGCTTAACTCAGCGGTTGATCGATTTTCAGCGATAAAAATTTGTTTATTTTTTTCTTTTCTGTTTTACAAAATAAAACACTATTATTTAAAAGGAAAACAATTTTTGTCATATAGTCGAAAAATCATAGTTTTTTTTTTTCTGTTCGGGAGTGTATAGCAGTTGTTTTTTGCGGGGTGAGTTGACATTTTTTTGGTTAATTTTTTGGGGGGCGAGACTTTTGTTGCTTTTAAAAAACGTTTTTTTTGGGGGTAGGGGGACGAAAATACTGCAAATTCCCAAGTTTTTGTTTTTAATTTTTTTCTTTTTTTTTAAAAGCGTCAGCGATCCCTGCCAAGTTTTGTTTTTCTCCCTGGGTTTAGTGTTTTGTAATAACGTTTGCATTTTTTTTTTCAAAAAAAAGTGTTTTTATTTGTAAAACAATATTTATGCATCGCTTCTTCGTAGCCAAATTTTTTATTTTTGTAACAGGATGGTAAAGGGTTTTTTTGGGTGAACTGAATTTTAATTGGAAACCCCTTTTTGGTGTTTATATGAGTTTTTGATCGCTTTTTATTTCATTTTATGTGCTGGGGGATGAACAAAAATTGCAATTCTGTAACTGTTTTATTTTTTATGGTGGTTACACACGCAGCAATACCAAATATTGGTGCTTTATTTTTTATCATTTTGGAGCGTTTGTTTGTACTCTTTTAACTTTTTTTTTTAACTTTTTCACATTTATTTCACTTGTCCCCATAGGGGATTTGTATCAGTAATCTTCCGATTGCTGTTACAAGGCAGACCAGTATAGAGCAGAACTGCTCTATACTGGTCTCCATGGAGACTGTCAATCACCATGCCCACAATGCAGTGTGGGCATGGTGATGTCACCAGACAGCCCGGATGCTTTAGCATCTGTGATCGCTTATATGTCTGAGAGCCTGTGTAGACTGGTATTACCACTATAAATGGTCACTGTATAGAGGTAATATAAAGTCTATAGAGCCTGTGCACACTGGTATCTTAACTATGCAACGATCTATCAACCTTTATGGTCATACGTTATGTGGTGGTAAATATAACAGTCTGCAGAGCCTGTGTTACAACTGGTATTCTACCACTATATGGGCACTGTATGGTGGTACTATACAGTCTGCATAGCCTGTGCACACTGGAATCTAACACTTTATGGTCACTGTATGGTGGTAATATACAGTCTGCAGAGCCTGTGTACAACTGGTATTTACCACTATACGGTCACTGTATGTTGGTAATATTGGTCCTTGTATACTGATCTTTAGTCTGTAATAGTATAGGGGCATTATTCAGACACTATGTGGTGGTAATTTGTGGTCATGTTCTGGAGGTATAATCGGGTCCTTATGTAATAGTTATTGGTTATGTTGGTCTTGGTATAGTGGGATTTGTTTGGTAGCAGTATGATAGGGATATGTATGGTGAAGTATTTGCTTTGTGTATTATCCAGTAACTGCATGACTATTATTAACAGGCACCCGTAAATGTTCGTAGTCGACGGGGAGGTGGCCCACCCAGAAGTTTGCTCTAGTTACGCCCCTGTTTAAAACATAATCCTGCAATACACTTTGCCACATATTTATCTTTGAGATGTCTGCTATGTACCTTGATCTCCATGAAGCTGTTTGTTTACTAATGTTCTCTAAGGATATGTTCACATTTCCTATTTGTGGGGTGCATTTCGGCACGTAATTGTTCTACAATATGCCTGAAATGTGTCCTGCAATTACAGTAAGTCATTGCTGTCATAGAGAGCTATGAATTATGGCCGACTCCACCGCAAGATAGTGCGCACATTATGCGCCGCAATACACGGTGTGAACATATCCAAACAAACCTCTGAAGCTTTCACAAAACAGCTGTGATTATACTGAAAATAAATGACATACAGAGGTAGTGTATATACTATTTAGGTGACTTCTAAAGGCAATTGGTCACACAGGAGTTTATTTTAGAGGTATCAGAGTGCAGAGGGCTGAATGCACGCCACACTTTTCAGTTTTTTATTTGCAAAAATTTGGAACAGCGCTAATCATTTTCCTTACACTTCACAAATACTTTCTACTTTGTGTTGTTCTGTTTCATAAAATATCAGTAAAATAAATTTGCATGTATGGCTGTAATTTTAAAAAATGAGAAACAGTTCAAAGGGTATGAATACTTTTGCAACCCACTGTACATTTTATATACAGATGATATGATGCTAATTTATAAATGAAACGCTATTGCAGCACATAGATACACAGGGAAAAAATCGGTTTTG
>JAODAL010034468.1:0-44204 GCA_025379985.1 Phyllomedusa bahiana
CCATTAAAAAAATATACACCGCAGAAAAATATATGTCGGGTCTCATTGAAAAATATGATGAGCCCCAATGAAAAATATAATGGGTCTCATTGAAAAATATGATGAGCCCCATTGAAAAATATTTTGAGCCCCATTGAAAAATATGATGGGTCTCATTGAAAAATATGATGAGCCCCATTGAAAAATATGATGGGTCTCATTGAAAAATATGATGAGCCTCAATGAGAAATATGATGGGCCTCAATGAGAAATATGATGGGCCCCATTGAAAAATATGATTAGCCCCATTGAAAAATATTTTGAGCCCCATTTAAAAATATGATGAGCCCCATTGAAAAATATGATGGGTCCCATTGAAAAATAAGATGGGCCTCATTGAAAAATATATAACGGGTCTCATTGAAAAATATGATGAGCCCCACTGAAAAATATGATGGGCCCCATTGAAAAATACGATGAGCCCCATTGAAAAATATGATGGGCCCCATTGAAAAATACGATGGCCCAATTGAAAATATGATGGGCCCCATTGAAAAATACGATGCCCCATTGAAAAATACGATGGGCCACATTGAAAAATATGATGAGCCCCATTGAAAAATACGTCGGGCCCCATTGAAAAATACGACGGGCCCCATTGAAAAATACGACGGGCCTCAATGAAAAATATGATGGGCCCCAAACACCTAATGATAGGAAACTGAAACAGAAGCTGAAGTGACAATAAAAGATGTATAAATTATACCGCCATGCATCAGAGACCATACACAATAGCAGAACCTACCGCGAAAATCGTGCAACCCCTGTATTAACAATAGGAAACATTACAGCTACCACAATTACAGGAAAATCATGCAGCCTATAATAGTCATTTTCCAAATAGTAAATAACTCAAAAGAAGCTTGAGGCGCAAAACGCTGAGTTGGCCTGGGTCACCTCTGCGATGAAGATTTTAAAAAGAACCCCCAAAGCAAATGTGGAACGAGGCCTTAGAAGCGTATTCTCACTACAATAATTAGCTTTAAAAAGTAGACAGCTACCATTTACATTGCTCTTCTGATCTTGCTTTGTTTCAGAGTTAGAGCAGTTTTTATCTCCTGTTTGTGTATACAAGTTACAGACCATCTCTCTTTGCTTTAGCAGTGTCCGGGATGATGATGTCACCCTCAACTGTGTCTTATCAGCAGCACATGAGCTTGTTTATCTTTCTTACTGACAGACTTTAACCCCTTAGAGCTCTGTAGCCTTGTGACATCACTAATGTCCTTCTAACAGGCTCAGCTGGGAATAGAAGAGCTTAAATGTCAGTCATTGCGGTAAATGCACCCACAGCCTTAAAAGGAATTGGTAGCCTAAAGCTTGAAAACCGCCCACAGCCTGACACGAGAAGTGGGAGCCTGAAGCTGTAGAACCGCCCACAGCCTAAACAGGAAGTGGGAGCCGGAAGCTGTAGAACTGCCCCACAGCCTGAACAGGAAATGGGAGCCTGAAGCTGTAGAACCGCCCACAGCCTGAACAGGAAATGGGAGCCTGAAGCTTTAGATCCGCCCACAGCCTGAAGCCGTACAACCGCCCACAGCCTAAACAGGAAGCTGGAGCCTGAAGCTGTAGAACCGCCCACAGCCTGAACAGTAAGTGGGAGCCTGAAGCTGTACACCCGCCCACAGCCTGAACAGAAAGATGGAGCCTGAAGCTGTAGAACCGCCCACAGCCTGAACAGGAAGTGGGAGCCTGAAGCTGTTGAACAGCCCACAGCCTTAACAGGAAGTAGGAGCCTGAAGCTGTAGAACCACCCACAGCCTGAACAGGAAGTGGGAGCCTGAAGCTGAAGAACCGTTCACAACCTGAACAAGAAGTGGGAAGTTGAAACTGTAGAACCGCCCACAGCCTGAACAGGAAGTGGGAGCCTGAAGCTGTAGAACTGCCCACAGCCTGAACAGGAAATGGTAGCCTGAAGCTGTAGAACGGCCCAGAACCTGCAAAGAAAGTGGGAGCCTGAAGCTGGAAAGCCGGCCACAGCCTGAACAGGAAGAAGGAGCCTGAATCTCACGAACAGCCCACAACCTGAACAATAAGTGGGAGGCTGAAGCTGTAGAACCGCCCACAGCCTGAACAGAAAGTGGGAGCCTGAAGCTGTAGAACCGCCCGTATCCTGAACAGGAAGTGGGAGCCTGAAGCTGGATGGGAGTAGTAGGCTCTGTGAAACAGCCAGATGAGAACATCCCATTAATCTACTTTTTATTTTTATAGTTTGAAATCTTTCCTATGATTTGCAGCTTCTTATTACTGTCTGATATTAGCTGCATATAGAACAATAAAATGATATATAATGCAAACCTGCATCTTACAATTAAGTGCATGGTGTTTCAGTTAATATATGCCAGTTATTATATTGCGGTGCTGTTCAGCAAAGCCTCAAGGAAATGCAATGTACAGTAAATTATTGATGTCGAATTGCTATTGCTTATAGGCATTTTCCCAAGGAGAAAGGGTGACGCTATTGAAACTATTAGTTGCCGCCTAATGAATCAGGCAATCCAAATCACCTCATCTATCACACTTCAGGAAATATGTATGGACCCCGAATCAATACAACACTTGTGTATCTAATAATCAATCACTTTATCCAAAGAACAGATTATAGGATGATTTCGCTTATTAGCGCTGACAATGCCAACGCCGTCCTCTGCTCTAATTGCCTCTGCTACGTCCTTCAGCCAACACCGCGTATGCGCCGACATATAAAATAAAAACCATAAAAGCTACGAGTGTGAGATTGGCCAAAGACCCGGCTGGATCAGAATGTCAGCTGTTGATTGGGGAAATGATAAATGGCCGGCGGCTAACAAAGGATCGACTGGAGCAAAAAAACAGCCCCCTTATAATAGATGAATGGAGGACCAAGGCGCAGATCATTTCCCGGCAGAGGCTTCTAGCCCGGTTTCCCTTTACAAAGGGGGGAAAAACGACAATCATTGATTTACAGCGGGGAATGACAGGTGAAAAATTCAACAATAATCATGATGAACGATGAAGGAGACGCCGCCAGAGGAAAGGGACAAAATAAATAAATAAGAGATGCCAGCAGCAAAGTACTATGCCAAGGTCATGGGGAGACTCGGGAAGAATGGATGCAAAGTGTTGGCAATACCAGCTAGCAGCACAGACGCCACGTGCAACCTTGAATTGCCCATTAAAAAAAAAGTTGTTTTTTTTTAATTAAAAAAATTTTTATTTTTTTTAAATTTTTTCTGTTATTAAAATAGGCGGAGGGGGGGAAAGGTTAAATGGCCAAACAGGGGGCAGACGATACACTCAGTGGGCCACTTGGCATAGCAGTAACTGTGGAACGGGCCCTATAATCAACTCCACTGGTGGGATCCAAAAATCATCTCTACTAGTGGTCGCCAAGAATAAATCCCCCGGGTGGGACTAAAAATACCTTAAAGGGGTTGTTCGAAAAAGAAAGCTTTCAAATTTGGGGAAAAAAAATAAGAATTTTCCAAAATTTTTTTGCTTTTTTCTTGTTTTCCCTAAGGAGTTTCAAAGGAAATTTTGACCCCCCTGGCTTTCAGTTCCCCAGTAAGACTGTAACAAATTTCCCCCCTGTTTTTTTTAAAAGGGAACAGGGGTGATGGGCATCCACAGGTCACGCAGTGTCCCGGTGGCAGTAAAAAAGCGTTTATGTAAAAAAGAACTGTAAATTTTTTGGGGGGTTTTTGTTTTTTGGGGGGATCAGAATTAAGAGTCCCTGTTTTTATAGTTTGAGGTAATCCTGAATTAATTGTTGAAAGCAAAGGGAGACGGTGGGGGACAGGGGGGGGAAAGGGGCTTTGCAAAGAGTCAGTCTGAAAAGGAAGTGAAGGTATTTATTATTTTTTGTGAAATTGAAGGGAGACAATTTTAATGCTGGGCATTAAAAAAAAATAAAAAATAAAAATCCAAAATTCCCCTTGGGAACCCCAAAAAATCCCATCTTTTATCGCGGCTAAAAAAACAACTGGGGCCTGGTGGGCCCAAAATCAACTGTGGTGGGCCCAAAAATCAACTCGAAAGGGGTTTTGGGGCCCCCAAAAAACAACTTCGAAAAGGGGGCCCCCCAAGAATCAACTCGACTTGGTGGGCCCGAATAAATCGACTGGGGGGCCCCAAAAATATCTCCTTGTGGGCCAAGAAAAAAAAATTAAATGGTGGGCCCCCAAAAATCAATCCCCTGATAGACTCCCAAGAAATAATGGGGGTCGTTTTCACCATAAAAGTCCTGGAAACGCAGTGATAAGTCACCATGATATTATGGCAGGGAAAGTGATCTGTTAAGATTATCTTTGGTACATCAATACTTTGTTATTTCTGCATACCATGCGTTAGTGTGGACTGTGTTAGCTCCCTGGAACAATATACATGGCTAGTTGATGTTATTGCTTTATTTGGTTTGTAATTTAAAAATTCACAGACTATTAATATATAGTTTATTAAAACCATTTTCCGGGAAGGATAAATACGGTGGTTTATCCTCCTAGGGTTTTGGGGTGAAAACCTGAAGTAAAGCGGATGGATACAGGGAGTGACAGCAGGAGAGGACAGCTAGGTGATTGAAGCCCGAGCCTCCCTTCTATGTTGGGTGAGAACCTGGAAGTCAAGAGGATCGGATCACGGGGAGTGACAGCAGTAGAGGACAGCTAGGTGATTGAAGCCCGAGCCTCCCTTCTGTGTTGTGACAAGAACCCAGAAATCACGAGGACCAGCCCCAATGAAATATTTTCTTTTTTACTGGACAACCCCTTTAAAAACCATTAGCCTCACATTTACAAAGCAAGTATTGTGAGAACCGGTACAGAGATTGCACATTTTCGATACCACTTGAAATATTTCTTCCAACCCTGTTTGCCTTTGACCTGGGGCCCAAAGCTTCCTCCAAGTGATGAAGGGGGATCCCAATCTGGGTCCTGCAACTAAAACGTTAGTTCTTCAATTACATTGGCAGCTATTACTTCAGGTCATTTACAAGCGGCAATTTTGTGAACGGGAAAAAATTTAAATCAAAATGTGCGTGGGAAACTTCAAGAAACCCCCAGTCTAACGTTAACGAAAAATTCGGGGACAGACAAACGTCCCCCAACCCGGTTGTCCTTCTTTTCAATTTGACAGAGTTAGCTTTTTCATATACATATCATACACGCGTTAGTAAACACGTAATTTAAAACACCCGGGAGATCATACTTCTGCTACGTAAGTGTTTGGGCTCAAACAAGGGCAATTACCGAGACAAGTGTGATGAAAACACTTCCCTCCAGAAAGATATTAAATTGGTTTTAAATTCGGTAAAAGTCCCGAATTTACGGTTAAACAGTTTTGCAAAACAAGGCTAAAAAACACCGGGAGATGGTGCTATTTTAAGGAAACAATTTGTGAGCCTAAGGGTTTTGTTAAAAACCCATTTGGGCGGGGGGGGGGTTACAGTATGGCGGGGGGGGGGGGGGGGGAGTGGCAGCCCCGGCCCCCCAGACATTCTTTTCGTGGTGGTTTAAACCCAAAGTAATTGACCCCTCATTTTCCCCCCCCTGTACAATAGTCGTTTGTCGGGGGAAGAGGAGGCGTAATCCATAGTTCTCTATGAGAGCTATGGATTACCGTAATTTCACAAATACGTGGATAAATGCACACCGAAATTACCCCGTGTGAAAATACCCTAATTTGCAAATTTCTAAAGAAGAAAAAGCAAAAACAAACAAGGAGCCAAAACAGTGCCCTTTGGAAGTCTCCAATATTAAGGTGAACCTCCTGTGGTAAATGCAACAACAAACAAGGACCTCCGATGGAGCCCATAAAGGCGATATGTGTGGTGCTCTCTGCGTGCCTTCCTCCAATGGTGCATCTCTTCCCTTTTGGGATCAATATGATCTTTTTACAACAAGGCCTTTAACAATGACACGGGGGCATCCTCTGCATCTGGAGGAAAATAGGTTTTACCATCATCACAGACGAGGATTCTTTATTGTAAGAGCGGTAACACTATAGAGCCCGGGGTCACAAGAGGTTGTGGTGGTGAAATCATTGATAGACTATGTGCATTAGATTCTGGAGATAGGACATAGAAGATAACATAGAAGATCAGGTGGGAAAAAGACACCGGTCCATAGAGTTCAACCTATAACTCTAAAGTGTTGATTCAGAGGACGGCAAAAAAACCAATTAAGCTAATGACAATTATCCCATACAAGAGGAAAAATTCCTTCGCGACTCCAAATATGGCGATCAGAGTAATCCATGGATCAACATCCTATCTTAAGAATTTCGTTCCTATAACCTGTAAAATTATACTGTACAGGAAAGGGATCTAAACCCTTCTTGAACTTGGTCAATGACTCCACCATCACAACCTCTTGTGTCCACGAGCTCCATAGTGTCACCACTCTTACAGTAAAGAATGCCTGTCTTTGATGATGGATAAACCTCCTTTTTATTTTAGAGCGTCATTGATTCCACAGCACTGTACAGTGAAGGGGGGTGCATACATAACATAAGTCAAACAAGTACAATGGTGACATTATGTTACTAACAATTGGTAAAGAGGTAAAGAGACCCTGTCCGCGAAGGCTAACAATCTACAAGAAAGGGGGAAAGAGACAGAAGTTGAGGGGCAGACATGTTTGTGGAGGGTGTAGTGACAGCAAGGTTATTGTAGGCTATAGGCAATCCTAAAGAGATGGGTTTTCAGGTTGCTTTTGAGGCTGGTGAGGGTGGAGGAGAGTCTGATGTGTTGGGGCAGCGAGTTCCAGAATGTGGGGGAAGCACGAGAGAAGTCTTGAAGACGGTTGTGTGAGGAGCTGACAAGGGGAGAGCAGAGGAGAAGGTCTTGTGAGGAGCGGAGATTGCGTGGGGGGAGGCATCTGGAGATTAAGACAGAGCTGTATGGAGGGGACAGTTTATGGAGAGCTTTATAGGTCAGGGTTAATAACTTGAACTGGATTTGCTGGGCAATGGGAAGCCAGCGCAGGGATCGGCAGCGGGGCGAGGCAGAGGAGGAGCCAGGAGAGAAGTCAAAAAGATGGGCAGCAGAGTTGAGGATGGATTGAAGGGGAGCAAGAGTGCTGGATGGGAGGCCACAGAGAAGGAGGTTGCAGTAGTCTAGGCGGGAGATGACGAGACAATAGACAAGGTCATCGTTACAGGTCTAGGTGTCAAAGATCATACCAATCCCAAAACGGAAGAGATACACCATTGGGAGAAGGAGTGCAGGGAACCCCATCAAGGGTCCTTGTTTGTTCTTGAATTTACCACAGTAGGTTCACCTTTTTATTAGAGACGTCTACAGTGTGATTATTTTTGGGCTCCTGCTTTGTTTTAACATTTTCTCCTTTGAAAATTTGTGAATTCGAAAAACAAATTGCTTCCTTAAAATAATGCCGTTTACATCTATTGTGGCTTTCTGTTCTCCAACACTACTATATGCGTTACCCAATATATGGTGGTACCTTTAATTATTGCTACTTTCGCTTTTGTGTTAGTTTATTGACATTAGGTAGTGGGGTCCCATCAATTTTTGCTATGGGGCTCTGTGGATTCTAGTTGCACCCCTGCTAATAAGGGATGACGTGCCATAAACATAATGATAAAAATAAGCCTATACTACACACATCAAAAAAACTTAGACATTAATAAAGTATATTAACACATTGTAGCCCATAGTAAGCCTAATTATAATTGTAAAAAAAAGCAAAAAACATTAAAGGGGTTGTCTCATCTCAAAGTTTCATAGGATGCATAAATGAAATAGTGCTACTTTGCTCTGTCACTTCCTGGTCAAGCTGTCTGTAATTAGTATATGAGCTCTGTGTATTGAAACTTCTCTGCTTATTAGTATAGATTAAATAAATTACCTTCTCTGAGGTCCGGAGAAGCTTCTGAGCTAATGTAAACAGTAGAGTAATTACTCTTTTGTCTGAAAGATCAGATAACACACAAGCTTTCACTGCAGGCAGTGACCTGTGTGATGACTTCACTCCCTGCTATCAGATAGAACAAACAGCAGGGGATAAGGAGTACACAGGTCGGTCACCTAGGAAACCAGAAAGCCCACAGAAGGTGATAAAATCACTTGTAACTCCTTAACAAAAATGATGAACAAAGCAATATATTTGGAAAACGTCTTCATTTAGTGTTCCCTACATTTTGAAAGCTATTCTTTGTAGTGAGACAACCCCTTTAAATAGCTCGGTAAGAAGAGGTTAACGAACATCGGGAGATGGGAACAGCGCTGTTTTAAGGAAACAATTTGTTATCGCAATTTTTAAAAGGAGAAATAGCAAACAAAGAACAAAAAACTGCATCGTGGAAGTCTCTAATACTAAGGTGACCCTCCCGTGGTAAATTCGTGATGGAATACTCCAAGAAAACAAGCCCGTACCCCACTCCTCTATCAGCACAATCACCGGTGTATTAAGTCCCCGGCACAGCAAGATATCTCCAGTTAAGCTGCTTAAAAGTGTTATTTGCCGCATTCACACGGCATAATGACAACAACAAGGTAAAATCGCTTATTTATTGGGTTTGAAGGTGGGTGAGAGACACGCAGAGTGTGCTAAAAGCAAGCTATCACTTCTTCTCGCATTACCATGGAAGTTTAGACTGTGACAAGAGACACAGATTGGTAAATCGCTCTGGTAATCTGCCTCCCCCTCTCTGGGCTCACAAACAATACGTTATTTACCTGAAAAGAGCCGTGTATTACAGATTCCTGTATAGATCGTATAGAATGTACGTCTATATCCAGCGACTGAATCTTCTATTGTACAAAGTTCCTTATCCCGGTTCGGCATGGCTACTCACTGCGCCGGGGCCTCGGGTTTGCGGTTTCTTTGCTCTGCTGCATCGCTGCACTCCTTACACGTGTAACAAGATGGATCTCGGTGCTACATTTACAATTGCAAATTATTCAGCCGCTACATTGTCCTTAGCCGATGCAACATCCATATTTAGAGTACAGAAGCAGCAAAGCTAAACTTAAATGAGAACGGAATAGGATGCATTCTTGGATGACAATATAACTTCTGATCATATGAAACAGTAAAACACTCGCGTTCCTTTCTTCATGGTACTCCAACCACTACCTCGGACATATAACATCAGGTGCACGGCCTCTAAGATACATAACAAACCAATTAAAGCAATTACATTAACTAGCCATGTACATAGTTGCAGGGACCCGACGACATAGAAAGTACAGATGTAGCAGAGCTCTACTTAACTGATAGTTTGCAATTGTAAATCAGTCGGGGTGCCTTTCTTCATGGTACTCCAACAGCTACCTCGGACATAGCCGATAACATTAGGTGCACGGCCTCTAAGACTCCTAGCAAACCAATTAAAGCAATTACATTAACTATCCATGTACATAGTTATAGGACATAAAAAGTACAGATGTAGCAAAGCTGCGAAAGGAAGATGATGCATTTGCAAAGGACAATGTAGCAGCTGAGTAATTTGCCATTGTAAATGTAGCAGGGAGATGTATCTTGTTACTTTGTATCAGGGCTAGAACAATGTTTTCTGGTACCATAAGCAAATAAGACATGTAGCGGGCCACCCCTCCCTTCCCAATGTAAAATTCAGCCCATTCATACCTATTTGAGCAACTTCCTACCTGGGATGAAGTGGAGCCCCAGGCGGCCGCCTACCTTCGCCTACCCGTCGTCCCAGCCCTGCTTTGTACATAACAAACCAAGTATATGCTTTCCCTGTATGACTTAAAAGCATGGTAGACCAGAGTGTTGGCTCTATTACTCGCTATAGGGCATAGCCACCAGTGTATCAGTCCCATTGACTTCTATAGGAGAGTTTTCTAGTCATGCTCTGTGACCTGGGAAGAAGTCACTGTGCAGGGAGGTGAAAGGGTGAACTGTGACTATCTCCTCTTGTGACTGGTGGATCCTGTGTTATCTATTCACACTGGTGTCTCCTTTCAGTTTGACACTCTTTGTGCTGATAATGAGCAGACAACTGAGAATCTCTCTCTCTACAGAACAGAAAGTGTTAGACCATATTTAGGCTTAGTGGCCAAAGCGAAAACTGCAGGAATTAAAGGGGTTTTGCCACGATGTAATGTTGACGTGGCACCTTCCAAAATGGGTAATCACTTTTCTAAATATATGTGATTACAAAAAGTGAAGCCTCTGAGAGCTACAGCTTTCTTTCCATGCCCTTACATACCTGACTGTTTACATTAGACACGACCAGGAGCTGATCTGGCCAGGGTTGCGCTGTATGCACTTCTTATCTGATGACAGGGAACATGAAGGAGCTTGCTGTGGAGAAATATCCTGTCTTTTATATAGAGAATCCACTGGTTCTAACGTAATTATTTGTGTAAACATTGTAGACGCTCCCTGCCACTGCATCTCTGCTCAGACCCCCTCTCTCTCCCCAGTGACTCAGCATGCTGAGTTAATTTTGTCTCCTCATCAGATAACAGGTAAGGAACTGACTTCTTGGCAAAACCCCTTTAAGAATTATTAAAAACATTGAAAGTGATATGGAAAATTTAAAAAAATATAACCAAAATTTCTTTAAAAATGTGTTGAACATAAAAATGTGAGTTAAACAATAAGTCATTTTTGTTGACACATTCCCTTTGAGGGAAAGCATATACTTTATGTACCAAGAAACAAGATCTATGTCAATGCTACATTAACATTTGCGAATGACTCGGCCGTTACATTGTCCGTAGCGAGTGCCACCACTTTGCAGTCCTTTTTCCTAACGTTGCCTCTATTCTGTAAGCCATCTCCTTACATTATTATCATGTTGTTACATACAATGTGCACGCCACCCGCTCTCCTATATTAAAACCAGTGCGTATCCTTTGTCGCCGCGTTTCCGTAATTCTGTATACTGTCAAAAACGCATAAACAAACAGTTGCAACCCAAGTGGGCCCGGCTGGTTTTCACCACTTTCTCCTATGTGCTCTCTGCTGTTACCCCCTCC
This sequence comes from Phyllomedusa bahiana, assembly GCA_025379985.1. Lineage (NCBI taxonomy): Eukaryota > Metazoa > Chordata > Amphibia > Anura > Hylidae > Phyllomedusa > Phyllomedusa bahiana. Next base: position 10,985 of record JAODAL010034468.1, read on the forward strand.
TTCCCTTTGCCTACTTAATGGCTCTAACTTTACAGTAGCTCCATGCACATAGGAGACTTAAGACTGACTCAGTCCCATTGACTTCTATATGAGAGTTTTCTAGCCACGCTCTGTGACCTGGGAAGAAGTCACTGTGCAGGGAGGTGAAAGGGTGAACTGTGACCATCTCCTCTTGTGACTGGTGGATCCTGTGTAATCTATTCACACTGGTGTCTCCTTTCAGTTTGACCCCCTTTGTGCTGATAATGAGCAGACAACTGAGAATCTTTCTCTACAGAACAGGAAGTGTCAGACAATTTTTTAGGCTTAGTGGCCAAAGAGAAAACTGCAGGACTAAAAAATTATTAAAAAATATTGAAAGTGATATGGAAAATTACAAAAATAAAAAAAACAAAAATTCTTAAAAAAGGTGTTGAACATAAAAATGTGAGTTAAACAATAAGTCATTTTGGCTGACACATTCCCTTTAAGGGAAAGCATATACTTTATGTACCAAGAAACAAGATCTATGTCAATGCTACATTCACACTTGCGAATGACCCGGCCGTTACATTGTCCGTAGCGAGTGCCACCACTTTGCAGTCCTTTTTCCTAACGTTGCCTCTATTCTGTAAGCCATCTCCTTACATTATTATCATGTTGTTACATACAATGTGCACGCCACCCGCTCTCCTATATTAAAACCAGTGCGTATCCTTTGTCGCCGCGTTTCCGTAATTCTGTATACTGTCAAAAGCGCATAAACAAACAGCTGCAACCCAAGTGGGCCCGGCTGGTTTTCGCCACTTTCTCCTATGTGCTCTCTGCTGTTACCCCCTCCTTCCTTTCGCCTGCTTAATGGCTCTAACTTTATGCCATGTTCTCTCCGACTTTCAGCGTCGCTGAGCAAAGCTGACAGGCGGATTCCTTTGCTTTTCAGGGTATTAAAGCCACTTTCCCGCTCTGACAGCCCGCTCTCCTTTGCCACCGCAACACTCTGGCTTCACACTTCTCCGGGCAGCCACTGTGTCTTGACAGACTATTGTCATTCCCCATCAACCTCTCCCCCGCTCCCCCCCCCACCTCGGCACGCATCCCGACTTTCCAACCAATGCAATTATTTTTTTTGACAAGCCATCCATCAACTCACCCTTTAAAAGCACTTTCTGCTGATATCCATTCTTAAATCCCCTTGCTTTTTTTATGGGGCTTGCATGAGAGAATATGATATCAGACATTCAAACCACCAAACCATGTAAATTTACTTTGTTCTCTGCTATGTTCCCAATTTCACGTCCAATTTTTCGGTACATTATGCGTAGTTGTTGTGCCTAATATGATGTTGTCAAATCCCATTAAAGTTCACTGCATGGCGTGGCTTTAAAAACAGGTTACAATTTGCATTCTATAAAGGAACGGGAGACGGCTGAGTCTGAAGTCGCGGCGAATCTTATTAAAATGATCTGCTCAATTGTTACATTTGCAGATGAAGTAATTTCGAGGCATTAGCGGAGACACGTAGGAGAATGTCATTCCACCGACGATGACAATGAAAGCAAAAGGAATCTATCTGTGAAACTCAATAATGCAGCTTGTGCTGGAGACATAAATTTGATGGTAATCTGAGGAAATGAATAAGGACCATTCAAGTTTGAGGAGGAATTACCTTTTCGACTTAATAATTTTCTTGCATTTCAGCCTGGCCTACATCTAGGCGGCCCCGCCACAATCGCTCTCTCTCAAGAAGCTCCGGATTCCTCTAGGGGCAGAAATCTCCCAAGAGAAGTGCAAAATAAGCATTTATTAGCATTTAACTGGACTACCTTGTTTAGCTGTGGAATTGTAATAGTGCAAAATAACTCAGCCGTGCAACGGCCCCTCCGCCGATAGGGATCCGCGTGACGGTCACAGTCTACAAGATAATGTGACCGTCAGATGATAAGACACACATTCATTACAGCACTTTGGAACATTTAAATCTAAAGCCCAGGTTTCCCCAATTAATAAATCATTCCATAAAGGTCCCTATTGGAGAAGTTTACACGATATCTCAGTTTCTAGCACATCAGTCCTGCAAACTCTATAGCTGCATAAGCCACTGACTAAGGGGTTAGTAGCCCTCATACTGTGGGCGGTTCTACAGCTTCTGGATCTCACTACTTGTTCAGGCTGCGGGTGGTTCTACAACTTCAGGCTCTCACTTCTTGTACGGCCTGTGGGTGGTTCTATATCTACAGGCTAACACTTCCTGTTCAGGCTGTGGGCGGTTCTACAGCTTCTGGATCTCACTTCTTGTTCAGGCTGCGTGTGGTTCTACAACTTCAGGCTCTCACTTCTTGTTCGGGCTGTGGGTGGTTCTACAGCTTCAGGCTCCCACTTCCTATTCAAACGGTGGGTACTCCTACATCTTCAGGCTCCCTCTTCCTGTTCTGGCTGTGGGTGGGTCTATAGGTTCAGGCTCAGACTTCCTCACTTCCTGTTCAGGCTGGGGGCGGTTCTACAGCCTCAGGCTTCCACTTCCTGTTCAGACTGTGGGCAGTTCTACAGCTTCAGCCTCCCACTTCCTGTTCAGACTGTGGGCAGTTCTACAGCTTCAGCCTCCCACTTCCTGTAGACTGTGGGCAGTTCTACAGCTTCAGCCTCCCACTTCCTGTTCAGGCTGTTGGTGGTTCTACAGCTCCAGGCTCGCACTTCCTGTTCAGGCTGTGGGCAGTTTTACAGCTCCAGGCTCGCACTTCCTGTTCAGGCTGTGGGCAGTTTTACAGCTCCAGGCTCGCACTTCCTGTTCAGGCTGTGGGCAGTTCTACAGCAGTGACTGACATTTCAACCCTGCTATTCCTAGCTCAGCCTGTTAGAGGGAAATTGGTGATAGAGAGGTCTAAGCAAGAGGACAGAAGGCTATAGAGCTTTAAGGGATGGAAGTTTGTCAGTACAACAGATAAGCTCCTGTGCTGCTCCTAAGACACACATTCATTACAGCACTTTGGAACATTTAAATCTAAAGCCCATGTTCCCCCCTAATAATAAAACTTTCCATGAACTCATAAAAGGTTCCTATTGGATAAGTTTATACAATATTTCAAATTCTAGCACATCAGTCCTGCAAACTCTATAGCTGCATAAGCCACTGACTAAGAGGTTGGTAGCCTTTTAAAGGGGTCCTCAGGCTTTGGACGGTTCTACAGCTTCTGGCTCTCACTTCTTGTTCGGGCTGTGGGTGGTTCTATATCTACAGGCTCCTTCTTCCTGTTCAGGCTGTGGGTAGGTTTACAACTTCAGGCTCAGGCTGTGGGCAGTTCTACAGCTTCTGGCTTCCACTTCCTGTTCAGGATGTGGGTGGTTCTACAGCAGTGACTGACATTTCAGTTCTGCTATTCTTAGCAGAGCCGGTTAGCGGGACATTGGTGATGAAAGGATTTTAAACAGCAGGGCACAAGGCTATAGTTAAAGTTTGTAAGTAAGAAAGATAAACAAGCTCCTGTGCTGCTAATAAGCCACAGTAGAGAGTGACGTCACCATCCCAGCCAGGACTGCTAGTGCAGGAAGAGGTGGTCAGTGACCGTCAGGCTGTTTCACAGAGCCTGCTTTTTACAGCCAGCTTCACAATTCCACCTCCTGTTCAGGCTGTGGGTGGTTCTACAGCAGTGACGGACATTTCAGCTCTGCTATACCTATCTTTCTTAGATCACAATAAAAGCTATTTAAAAAGTTGAGAGAATTTTCAATGCTGCTTTAGCTATCACGTTTATCTTTGCTACATCTTAATCAGAAAAAAAACTAACAAAAGGATCTGCAAGAAAAATCACACTATCTATAACTATTGTTTGAGGTCCTTACAGGGAACCTGTCACATAGTTTTTGCCCCCCTTGCTGAGGGCAGCACAAGCCAGTGTCAGACCTGCTGTTTCCAGCGCTGTGTCCCTTATTCTGTAAGATGCTGCAGATTGATTATTTAGTGCTCAAATCTTCAGTTTTCAGCCAGGAAAGAGTCAAAGAGTCAGCCTTTGGTGGGTGGGGCTAACACCTGCTCAAGAATAAGATTTGAGGGGTAAATGCTCTAAAATTACAGCATCTTACAGAATAAGGGACACAGCGCTGGAAACAGCAGGTCTGACACTGGCTTATGCTGTCCTCAACAAGGGGGGTATAATCTATGTGACAGGTTCCCTTTAAATATTTGGAGCCTGGATTGCTCTTCAGTTTTTGTCTGTGGTTTGTTGGCGCTTAGAACAGGAAACACAAAGATATAAGAAATCTAGGAAAGATTGTACCAATTGGGCTACAAAGGACGACACATGTGAAATGGATATGGTGAGTGGTGGAAAGCTACTACTTGTATTGCGTAAGTAGAACATTCCTTGCACTTAGTCTGTTATTGGTGCAGCTTGATGGATTCTAAGCACTCCTGATATATTATAGCATATGGAGAAACAAAACAATATATTACAAAGACCTGGGTTGGATATACTGCATGGACACGGAGTTGAGGAGTCTGACACTTCCATGTGTATTATGAGTTAAAGGGGTTGTCTCACTACAGGGATTGCGGCTTTTTATGTTAAAGATCTTGCAAAAACAAGTCACTTTGCAATATGTGTCCCAGGGGCGTTGCTAGGGTCCTAAAACATCCGGGGCTCGGGCCCTTTGTGTTTTTCTGGGCAGGGCTGGGTTCACACGACATTTTTCGCGCCTCATTGTGAACTGCGGAAGTTTTTTTACAGAGAAAAACCTTGTGTTCCTGTCACTAATTTTCTGCACATCCCACACAGATCCCGTCCATCTCCTCAGCAGTCACTGTACAGTAAAAATCACCAATGACAAATTTACTTTTTCAGAACTTCTCACCTTCATATAACAATACCCCTAAACAGTCACCAAAACATACACCGATACATGGAGCAAATCTACCAGACAAGTGATTGTTACTAAAACCCTCCTACAAAACCAAGACCCCAAACTATTACTACTTAAGGCTCAAATAATCCTGCCAGACCCTGACTGAACGCAACCCCCACATGTGACTATCCACTGCACACAGGCTCTGATTACATATACCACCACCATACAGGGACCAGATAGTGGTAGACACCAGTGTACACAGACGCTGAGGACTGTATATTACCCCATACAGGTGCCATATAGTGGTAGATACTAGTTGTATGTAGACTCTGCAGACATATAAGTGATTACACTGCAGTTACATTTAGTGACTCACCGGAGACGTCTTTTCTGATCAGCGTCGTTCACTTTCCCTTTTCTTCTCCATCCGGTTCACACCTTCATGCTGATTGCTCCCGGCCAATACTTGTCCCTGAGGATTTGGACACAAATATCTTAGAATCCTCACATTTCCAGCAACTCCTTAATTATAGGTATAGCAGTCCCCTCAGTTAGGTATATAGGGGCACTGAAGCAGTATATGGGGCCACAGGCAGGTATATGGGGCCACAGGCAGTATATAGGGGGGCACAGGCAGTATATAGGGGGGCACAGGCAGTATATAGGGGGGCACAGGCAGTATATAGGGGCACAGGCAGGTATATAGGGGCACTGAGGCAGTATATAGGGGCCACAGGCAGGTATATGGGGCCAAAGGCAGTATATAAAGGCAGTATATAGGGGGGCACAGGCAGTATATAGGGGGGGGCACAGGCAGTATATAGGGGCACAGGCAGGTATATAGGGGCACTGAGGCAGTATATAGGGGCCACAGGCAGGTATATGGGGCCAAAGGCAGTATATAGGGGCACTGAGGCAGTATATGGGGCCACAGGCAGTATATAGGGGCCACAAGAAGGTATATAGGGGCACTGAGGCAGTATATGGGGGCCACAGGCAGTATATAGGGGCCACAGGCAGGTATATAGGGCCACAGGCAGGCGTATGGGGGCCACAGGCAGGCGTATGGGGGCCACAGGCAGGCGTATGGGGGCCACAGGCAGGCATTATAGGGGCCACAGGCAGGGATATGGGGGCCACAGGCAGGGATATGGGGGCCACAGGCAGGGATTATAAGGGCCACAGGCAGGCATTATAGGGGCACAGGCAGGGATATGGGGGCCACAGGCAGGGATATGGGGGCCACAGACAGTGGTATGGGGGCCACAGGCAGGCATTATAGGGGCACAGGCAGGGATATAGGGGCACAGGCAGGTAAACGCTTTAAAAATAACAACCGTAATACTCACCTTAACTCCCCCGGCGAGCGCGCTCCGTCCTCTTCAGCCCGCACTCCTCCGGCAGCTCCTCGGGCGCACGGCCTATGACACGCTGTGCGCCCGAGGACAGGCAGCGTCGCGATTACATCACGTCATCGCGAAGCTGCCGGCTGAGGCGCACGGGGCCGCGGCGGGGCCTCAGCGCTGTGAGGACCTGGCGGCCTCTCGGTGTTGGACCTGCGGGTCCGACACGGTCTGCGGGGCAGGGAGCGCTCGCTCTCTGCTCCGCAGAAGCCCGCAGCTGTGTGTGCGTCCAGCGGACGCACATATAGCTGCATGGCCAGTCGGTGCTCCAGGCCCAGGGCAGCGGCCTGGAGCCCGGGAGACTCGGGGCACAGGGTGTTTTATTCGGGGCCCGAGCCCCGAATAAAACAGCCTAACGACGCCCCTGATGTGTCCATTAACAGTGTCCTACCTATTCCTAGATACCCCCTCTTGTATGGGCTGCATCAGCTCCTCAGGTCGCTATAACTACAGACCTGTTTGATCTATCCTTATAGGCTGTCCGCACTGGTTGCTATAGCTACAGACCTGCTCAATCTCTCCTGATAGGCTGCTAGCACTGGTCGCTATGGCTACAGACCTGTTCTCTCTCTCCTGATAGGCTGCCAGCACTGGTCGCTACAGCTACAGACCTGTATGATCTCTCCTGATAGGCTGCCAGCACTGGTTGCTATAGCTACAGACCTGTAGATCTCTCCAGAAAGGATGCCAGCACTGGTTGCTATAGTTACAGACCTGTTTACTCTTTCCTGATAGGCTGCCAGTACTGGTTGCTATAGTTACAGACCTGTTTACTCTTTCCTGATAGGCTGCCAGTACTGGTTGCTATAGTTACAGACCTGTTTACTCTTTCCTGATAGGCTGCCAGCACTGATTGCTATAGCTACAGACCTGTTTGATCTCTGCTGATAGGCTGCCAGCACTGGTTGCTATAGCTACAGACCTGGCTTCTACTGCAGCCTAGTACAAACCAGTAAACATGCCCCTGAATTCAAAATGAAACCAAGAAACCAAGACTGAGGTGAAATGAATCGATGTAGTGAGACAACCCCTTTAAGTATTGGAAGTGCCCAAGAGCAAGTTTCTTGTTTTGTTAGTTTCCTTTGCAAATCAGTCAAAAATATAAAGTGATACTTAGCTACGTGTCCCTAGTTGTACTCATACACATTAGATGAGTGCTGGACAGCCAACTGATGTATATGGAGGTGTCCCAACTCTCTCTGATTGTCGGAGAAAGAAGTACCAGGCATGCTGGATCTGAACATACTCGATCCTTTGCTCTCAAGGAAAATAAGTTGCCACCAAAGGTATCTGGTAGAGGTTCTTTCTCTTCTCTATATTAAAAACACATGCACCCCTAGTCAAACGGAGTGTGCATGTGTATGGTGAAGGCAGAAACTAGAACCGTCAATTAAACAAGTGTTTGGCTGACGGCTATCTATGGTGTACAGTCCTGGGGCCCACATAATGCATATTTGGAATCATCTCATACTAGGTAATCTAGCTTAGGTACACTGCACTGACGAGGGGCAAATACCCCGAAACAGCTGTCTGTAGTTGAACTTAACTGGTTTGGCTCAAATCCCTTTCACATTGCTAGGCTCCTGCGAGCTACATGTGAACTGAGGATGACTACATCCAATAGAGGGCGCCGTGGAGCTACTCAGCTATTTTCCCATGAGCCTTTGCTTTATGCAAAACAGTCAGTGAGGTCTGGATGGCAAGTAAATCCTCACACCGACCAATTTAATGGTTCCTCTCCTCAAGGAGAGATCTTTCCCCTTCTGTAGGTATACTAGCGGATTTTTAGCCCTGCCCCCAGAAATGCCAACACAGCACCCAGGAAAGTCCCGATTCATTCCAGAAAATGACCATTTTTGTGGAGATTACAAAAATCCAGCCCCTTTGCTGTAATGCCTCAATAATTCGAACCTCCCACTCCCGTCTCCAAAATTTTGCACGTGCTGCACCAGTTCTCTGGAACTCGCTGCCTCGTACAATCAGGCAAACTCCTAACCCTCATAGTTTTAAACGCGCCCTGAGAATACATCTTCTTAGGCAGGTTTACAAAGATCCCTAATTTCTAACCCCTACTTTTAGTTACGCACACTTCTTTCACTCCCTGCAACTGGGTATTCACAAGCACTTATCTGTATATAGATGTATGGTCTGGGTGGCAGGTTCAGCCACTTTATAAACTTTGGAAACCAACCCCATAGTTAGGAAACATGGTTGGACCATTATGTAAACTAAGCACTTCTCACACATTCACCTTAATAGATTATTGACTAAAAAAACAAAGCACTTAATCCACTGATAATTTAAAATCCCAAAATACTTAATTACAATAAAAAACAAAATATATGAAAAGAAAGAAAGTCCGCGCCGTAAATAATGTTCATGTCACTTTCTCCCCCCGCGGCGGATTTGCCGAGCGGGGAGGAGCGACGGAATCCATTGTTCTCTATGAGAGCAGTGGTTTACCGTAATGATTCCGACGGATTGGCGCCGTATTGAAGCACAATCCGGCGCGGAATACGGCGCCAATCCGTCGGCAAATAAGCCGTGTGAACGGGGCCTAAGGGTATGTTCACACAGGCTAATATTTTTTTGCAGCGTATTTACACTCTAATACGGGTGAGATGCGCGCCGAAATTACGGTAATCCATAGTTCTCATAGAGAACTATGGATTACACCTCCTCTCCCCACTTGTATAATACGATCGTATTGTACGCGTGGGGAGATAAGTGACGTGTCAATTATTCGCGGTGCAAAGGCATGTATATGGGGCGGTTGGGCTGGCTGCCACCACCCCTCCCCCCGCACCTCGGGAGTATGCGCTAATCAGAGTGAGCTCCCGAGACACACGATGTACTGTGGCGCGTACTGTACGCGCTGCAATACATCGCGTGAACATAGCCTAAGAGTCAGCAGTGATAAAGTAATACATAAGTATTGAAGTCTATGAGAATCACCACTGGGGCTCACCAGTGGAGCTGGCCCTTACGGCTCGCCAGTGGAGCTGGCCCTTACGGCTCGCCAGTGGAGCTGGCCCTTGGGGGCTCACCATGGGAGCTGACCCTTGGGGCTCACCCGGGGAGCTAAGTCTTATTGCTCACCAATGGAGTTGACTCCTGAATCTTGGGGCTCACCAGTGGAGTCGATGCCTGATTCTTAGGGCCCACTAGTGTTGTTTACCCCTGATTCTTGGGGCCCAACAGTGAAGTTGACTCTTGGGCGACCACCAACCAAGTTGACTCTTGGGCGACCACCAACCAAGTTGACTCTTGGGCGACCACCAAGTTGACTCGTGGGCGACCACCAACCAAGTTGACTCGTGGGCGACCACCAACCAAGTTGACTCTTGGGCGACCCCCAACCAAGTGGACTCTTGGGCGGCCACCAACCAAGGTGAGTCTTGGGCGACCGCCAACCAAGTTGACAAGTGGGCGACCACCAACCAAGTTGACTCGTGGGCGACCACCAACCAAGTTGACTAGTGGGCGACCACCCCACCAAGTTGACTCTTGGGCGACCACCAACCAAGTTGACTCTTAGGCGACCACCAACTAAGTTGACTCTTGGGCGACCACCTACCAAGTTGACTCTTGGGGCCCACTCTACAGCTCCTGTACATGACTGCAAACATCTTTTGCTTTTTGCCGGTCTCGGTCTGGCCTTCTCCCTAAGAAACCTGCCCCTGGACTCTCCCGCTTCCCCGTGTGCCAGTACCAGTCTGATGTACCACAAAACATAAGGAGCACTTTTGAATCTTCTCCACCTCAAGAAGAATAAGTAGAATAAAAAAAGGTTGTAAGGGAAAAGCAGCGCTTTAAACCATTAAAAGTTTTAGTAGTACTTACGTAATCAAGTCTATAATGACTCACTAGGCCCGAAAACCAAAGCGCGGCTTATTCTAGTGATAAAGTGGTTAAAACCCGGTGTCATGGGGCATCCCGTCATGCCGTCGCTGTGTAGTGTCAGCCATAACCACCCTAGATGGTTCTGTAATGAGCAGCTCCTGTTTATCATTCCCTGGGTATGATTTATGTCCTAAATGAGTGAAACGAAAGCACGGTGACCAACTCAATAACAGCAACAGCTGCCAAATATTCATTTAGCTGAATGAGTTTAGCAAAGTTTCAGCAGATTGCTTTCACGAGGCTTAGTTCAACAAAAGGAAGCATAATAAATGAGCTAATATCGGCGTGTGTCTGGCTCCGCTAATGAATATCAAATTGCACAGAAACCCGTATAAATCATCATTATCTGGAATTTTAATTGAACTCGCAATTAAACATGACAAATTTTATATACACTAAACCTTTAATTTATACTGTCAAACAAGGGATAATTCATCATTTTTTAGTATTTCATAGTTAAGTTCCCCAATATGGGCACTTCTAATTAACAGGGACAGACGGTAAAAGGGGGGGAGGGGGAGGGAGGTGGTCCTTGTTCTCAATTACATTTCCAACACAGTACTATAGTAAACTTAAAAGGAACAAGGGTATTTTGTGGAGGACATAGGAATCACAATTCATCCTTGTCACTTATACGATGGAAAGTCATCCAAAAATGTAAATCGCCGTTTATCGCATCCCTGTAATCCAAGATGGCTGCCAGCTTCCCGCCAGAGGGACAACCTTGCAAGTAGCATTGCAGCTAAACAACCCAGGGTTTTTTTTTAGGTTTCTCTATTTTATGTCGCACCATGTTGGGTTGGCTGGAGACGGAGCAGCAATGCTTTGGCTTTAAAGGGGTTTTGCCACGATCTCATTTCATACATCCTGCATCCCGGTCTTCAGCTCTCTGTGTTCAGAAGGAGGCGTGTGTGATTTGTTTGAATTGCATATCATGTGACCCAGCAGGATGACATCACCAGGCCTTTCCTCTCTGTAGTCAAATAAAGGTCTGTTTATGTAAAGCATTGTGAGTAGCTGAGAGGCAAAGTTTTTGCCTCCAGGCACAAGAGTCCTAGGTTCAAATCCCTGCAGGAACCAAACATTTTTTTTTTTTTTGTTTTTTTTTTATCAATGCACAGACCTGTTTGAGGTTTCTTTTGTTTTATTTATTTGCACTCTCTGACTAATTACTAAGGAGTAGAATGACAGCACCTGGGGTTTAAACACTCAGTAGCTGCCTGAGAGGAGAAGTTGTGTCTGAGCACGTGCGAGCAGGACTGAGGAGCTCACAGCCCTGGTCGTATCTCCTGGAGACTAGCTGTAAACAATGGATCACTAAAGGAGCAGCTAAAACTAAAACGGTGCAGAATTTTTAATAATAATGAATGGTGAAAACGTTTGTTATTTCATTTGCAAGCTTCACACGTCAATTTTACTTTGTGGCAAAACCCCTTTAAGCCAATAGAGGACACAACGCTATAATATAAACCATTGCATCAGGTTGATTGATTCACTCCTATTAGTATTAAGATACATTAGTATTATAGGACAGCATTATACTCAAAAAGGCTTATGATAAACTAGGACTCTGCAATGCCACCTATTAGCTGTAGAGTTCGTCAAGTCAAGCTTACTGAGCCTTGCAATGTGAATGGAATAAAAGTCAACCCCCTACTCATCTACAGACAGCTGTTTCAGGGTGGGTGCCCTTCATCAGTGCAGAATACAATACGGGTTGGCAGGTGAGAGGCTATAGGAGTAGCTCAAAAGGGATAACGTTCCTAATTAGAGAGGCACCATGTAAGAGCATGGAGACATACACCACAAGTTGCTCCAATGAAACAGTAATAGGTTCTAAAAGGCTCATGGGACATGAGCTAGGATTCAGCAGGATTCAACACCTATTGGATGTAGCGCTCCTCAATTCAAATCCAACTCAGACTCTTATAATGTGAATGGGATTAATGCTATACCAGATGTTCATCTGCAGACGGCTGTTTCTGGGTGTTTGCTCGTCATTAGTGCATTAGTTGGTGTTGGTGCAGACTGGACTTGGATACAAATACAGCTTTTTCTTCAACTCTACCCACAAATGTTCAAAAGATCAAAACATTGTTACCCTTTTGCTTGTTAGTGTCTGTTCTACCTAAATAGCTTGATTATTGTATCATAAGGTGATAAACAGCCGATGTTACCATTTTACTACAGTAAAGTTATCACTTAAACATGCGCCGTGTACGAGGGAGTCGGTAGTCGGAGGTTTGGGAAATTGAGGAGTCAGAGTCGGTGCTTTGGCTTGCCGACCCCACAGCCCTGCTTCTGGATACCCTCTGGGTCACTGTGGCAGTGAACTGTTTCCCTGTAGAGTGACCCTCGCGCACCTTCATAGCCACTGCTCACCTCAATGTCACGTGATGCTCGCCAGTTTCCACATATATTCACAATGGCGCCATTTGTCCACTCACTGTACACTTTAACCACTGTAGCTGCCAACAGTTCAAAAACAGCACGGCTTCAGAAATACCAACACCCTGCGCCCGATAGCGGATAATCATCCCAACTCTGATAAGTCGCCCCTTTTACCTTTGACAGGGGTATATGTGCAGACAGCCTATCACACCCTATATGCCACCAAGCCAGCTCACCACACACGGCTTCCTTCATGAGTTACATGCTACCGACGTCCAAAGTACAAAGTGGTCATAATAATATGACTGCGTGAGGATACTTGTGTCTAGTGCAGGACATGTTAGTAAATGACGGCTTTTTCACAGTCGTTTCTCTTATAATTTCTCGCCGTCTGTAGTTTGTGATTTCGTTGCTCCTTCTGTAAGCGCTTCTGTCTCCCTGCATCGCGGTTACAGCTTGTCTGAAGTTATCAGCTTTCCGCAGAGAGATCAGCTTCCTCTCACTTACAAACCTGTCAGTAATAATCGAACTTTCAAGACTCCATCTCGTTGAGAATTCAGCAGACATAGAGGTCATAGGAGTCAGCTGTCACCAGCTCTCCCGCAGGACACAGCCCAAGTTCAGCCGCCAGTCGACTTGCACTACTTTGTGGGTCTCTTCTATGAAGCGGAGAATAGGGGGGGGCTCCATGCTGACTACACTCATTGCCATTCATGATCCACTTTTCGCCCCTATCATTGGGCAGATCAGGAATACACTTGTATGTAAATACTGGACAGTGCATTGCAGAAATGAGGCACGAGGATGTCAAAATTCAGGGATTCAAACAACAGGAATTTGGGAGGAAGAAAAAAATGCATTTTTTTTTAGGAGTGAAATAGGCAAAATTTAAAGTGATAAGGATTTGAAAAATTCCAATTTCTGCTTTTAAAATTTTTGCCACATTTTTCTATTGCAAATCCATCAATTCAAATGTGTGGAGGATTTGAAAAAATCCAATCTGTGGATTATTTGAAAAATTCCAATTTCTGCTTTTAAAATTTTTGGCACTTTTTTCTATTGCAAATCCATCAATTCAAATGTGTGGAGGATTTGAAAAATTCCAATTTCTGCTTTTAAAATTTTTGGCACTTTTTTCTATTGCAAATCCTTCAATTCCAATCTGTGGAGGATTTGAAAAATTCCAATTTCTGCTTTTAAAATTTTTTGCCACTTTTTTCTATTGCAAATCCATTCAATCATATTCAAATGTGGAGGATTTGAAAAATTCCAATTTCTGCTTTTAAATTTTTTGGCACATTTTTTCTATTGCGAATCCATTTCAAATCCATCATTCAATTGTGGAGGATTTGAAAAATTCCAATTTCTGCTTTTAAAATTTTTGGCACATTTTTCTATTGCAAATCCTTCAATTCCAATCTGTGGAGGATTTGAAAAATTCCAATTTCTGCTTTTAAAATTTTTGGCACATTTTTTCTATTGCAAATCCATCGATTCAAATCTGTGGAGCATTTGAAAGCAAAATCTGCCTGTTGGAAATGTGGTGAAATTCACAATGAAAATCTGAAAAGCGATTGGAAAATTTCCAAATTTCTGTCCAAAAACTAAACAGAAAAAAGGGATTCTGAAATAAACAAAGGGTTTTTTTTTTTTCCTGCATAAGTCCATATGGAAAAAATCTGCAACAAATCTGACCCATGTGCAGTGACCCTAGAGGTGCTTAATAGAACAGTCTTTATCGCTCTGACCCACAAGGCCATGATAAGTGACTTATTATTTTTCTTTGAATTATCATATGTTGCTACCTAAAGAATGCACAATACAGAGCCTCTTAAGGGAAAAGTTCCACGATGAAATGCGGCGCAAAACAGTATGCACGGTTTGCGGGTGGGGGCGCCCCCCGCCGCCCCATTGACATTCAATTTCTCGCGGCGGGTATTCGCCACCCAAATAATTGACAAGTCACTTTTCTCCCCCCGCGCGTACAATTTCAATGTATTTTTACGAGCAGGGAAGAAGGCGTAAATTCATAGCTCCCCTATGAGAGCTATGGATTACCGTAATTTCGGTGCGCATCTCTCTAGTATTAGATCGCAAATGAGTGGCAGAATGCGCACCGAAATTACCTCGTGTGAACATAGCCTAATATTCCCCTACATAGTAGTATTAATACTATAGACAAGCGATACAAATAGGACCATCACATTGGCCAACCCGCTACAAAATATCTTACCACAGTATCCCCGCATGGCAGGAATTTATGGCTGTGGTTTTACATGGTGCATTCTGGGGGCTTTTTTTTTCAGAATTGCCCATTAATTTATGTTGTTTATTTCAAAGCACCTTTATACACATCTTCATCATGTGGTTTTTGGGTCTAAATTTCTGTGCAGATAAGTTTCTTAAATTACCTTAACCCTTTAAGCCCGAGGCCTGAAAAGTAGATAATGACCAGAACATTTTCTTAGTTATTGCCTAGTTATTGCCTCCTTGCGTTCAACAGTTGTAACTATTTTATTTTTTCAATCAAGCAGTTGTACGAGGCCTCGTTTTATTCAAGACAAGTTGTTTATGGGGGAATAGTTTAAGTTCACTTATAAATAAGTTCACTTATAAATATATATACATACAAATATATACACACACACATATATATATATATATATATATATATATAGGAAATAGTTTCAGTTCATTAATAAATAATTGCAGATTTTTTTTATTTAATTTAATTTTTACACCATTCACATTTCACACTTGTTGGATTTATTCTACAGGTTATTACGGTCGTGTGGATACCTAATATGTGTAGGGTTTTTCTGTGTGTGTAATGTATGCACAATTATTTTTATTAAATATTTATTTGTATTATTTATTTATTTTTTTTTATACTTTGTTTTTTACTTTTTTTTTTTTTTTAAATCCCATGAAGGGTGAACTGTTTTCCTTTTTTTTTTACACTTAGTAATGTATTAGAATATTCATATATGCTAATACATTGTAATCTGTGTCAGTCTGACACAGGCAGTGATCAGGACAGCACACAGTCTGCCCTGATCACTGGCTTCTTACACACACAGCCCTGGAGCTACTCTGGGTCCCCAGGGCTGACTGTGGAGACGTTCCCTGGCCTCTGTCGGGTCACCGGGTGTTTCGATCACCCAACAGAGCAGGGAAACCCTTTTATTGCACTACTTTCCGGTGCTCACAGGAGCTGCGCTGGGATCAGGACTATGTAGTACAGCCCTGATCCCAGCGCAGCTGCGGCGCCATGTGCCGCAAACCCCGTAGTCTGCAGCGACGCCAAAAGACGTTGCTGTAGATGAACGACCTGCACCAGCCGACGTCAAGAGTCGGTGGACGGTCGTTAAGGAGTTAATATTGATCAGAGCTTTTTTACCAGTTTATGGAAACTTCCCATAGGGCTGCTTCACACACATTTATTGGCTTAAAGAACAATTCAAAAACTAAATGCTTTTGTTGTTCATAGGCTTTGAATAAGTCTGTTTATTTCTGCCGCATTTGTTATTTTTTGCAAAATAGTGTATAGTTGTGTTTTGGGGCTTTTTTTTTTTTTTTTTTCCTTTACCCCATCAAGAATGTAATCCATTACTTAATTTGCAATGTGGAAAAACACTACACAAAATACATTAAAAAATACAACAATTTTTTTTTTCCTAATAGAACTAAGAAGCAGTAACAAGAAAAGTGTGCACTGGTACATATGTGTTTTTCTTTTGTGTGTGGTGGGTTATAATTTTTTCTGGTACAGTTCTCTCTCTCGCTATATATATATACAAATATATATATATATATATATATATATTATATATATATATATATATATATATATATTATATATATATATATATATATATATATATATATAGTTATACACACACACACACAACACACACATATACCGTGGGGGGTTAGCTCCGTCACAGGGACCACATATGTTAAATTAAACGGGTTTTTATTGACAGAAAGTCCAAACAGAACAGAAACAGCTTCTCTTCAGCAGGGTGCAAAACAGAATGTAAAACGTAACCTGGCTTCAGGCATTAAACGTATAACAGAAAACAGGTTCAGCTCACCATCCAGACTTAGCAGCACCTAAGAAAGGTAAGTCCAGCTTCTCTGTCAGAGCTCTCACGGGGTAGCACCTTCCTTTACAGCTCCAGGCTCCGGCTAGGAGTGGCATACCACACCCAGCACACCTGAACTTCTGGCTTTACAGGCCAAGGAAATCCTGGGGTGGATATGTGGGAGCAGTCACCCCACCCAGCTCTAAGACTGCTCCTGTAAAAGCCCGGACCCAGAATCCCACTGATTACTTCACCGCAGCCCTAAGGTACGGTGACAAATACACACATATTTATATGTGCTGGCAGCCTATCAGGAGAGTGTAAACAAGTCTGTAGCTATAGCAACCAGTGCTGGCAGCCTATCAGGAGAGATCAAACAGGTCTGTAGCTATAGCGACCTGAGGAGCTGATGCAGCCCATGCAAGAGGGGATATCTAGGAATAGGTAGGACACTGTTAATGGACACATATTTCAGTGACTTGTTTTTACAAGATCTTTAAGATAAAAAGCAGCATTCCCTGACGACCTCTTTAAGGCCATGTTCACACGGCTTAAAATGGGCCGTATTTCGGTCCGTAATTACGCGCCGAAGTGCGCCAATTACGGGCCGAAAACGGCCCATTCATTACGGTAATTCACAGTTCTCATAGAGAACTATGGATTACGTCTCATTTCCCCACCTGGCGAAGCCGCCGGGCGGGGAGATAATTGACATGTCACTTTCTAGCGGCGTATACGCGCCGCTAGCAGTGATAGTCTATGGGCCGGCGAAGTGCCGGCCCCCTGCTTACTCCCCCGCTCCCGCCCCGCCCCCTTCCACACGGCGTAATTGCGAGGCTTAATTTCGTCACGCATTTAAGCCGTGTTAAAATAGCCTAAGTGTAAAAAAGTGCAAAAACAAATGTTGTGTGAACCTGGCCCTAAACATGTTTTCCAATAATTAAAAACTTCCTTCCCACTTCGCTAAAACAGAAAATGAACCCTTACTTAGCTCTCCCATCACAACCATTTCAGCTCTGCCGGAGCCCCAGCCCCTCCAGTCCCTCACTGTTGTCTTTCATAGATCCCATGATGTTGCAGCCAATCTCTGGCCTCAGCAGTCATATGTCTGCATGGACGTCACGTGACCACAGAGGTCAGTGATTGGATACAGCATCATGTGATCCATGAACGTGATGTCATCAGCGCGGAATCGGGGGGACACTGGAGCTCTGGAACTATGATGATGGGAGAGCTAAGTAAGGCTTGATTCCCTAGTTTAGCCCAAATGGAGGAGGTAGGAAGGTTTGTAAAAGTCTTGTAAAATCCCTTTTAAGGCAATAAAACAAAACTGATATTTTTTTTTTTAATTTACTTTGATACACAACTATGGCAATCCTTTATCAAGGTGGTTTCAATATATAAAAGAGATAAAGAAATAAATTAGAAAAAAAAATTAAAAAAAATATTTCCAGTAAAAATTTGAACAATATTTTTTATATCCATTGGAACTTTTATCTATGAAAAGACGGCAAAAGGACAGCAGGGAAAATCAATTTAATGACTAAAAAAATGAATACTAAATAACTAGCTAAACACAGTACCCATCCACTGCCCACAGAGAAAGGAAACTAACACAGCGCCAGAAAGCAATTCCTAGTCACACAGCAATTTGAAGCAACAAAATATTTAGGCCAACACAGGAGTCCTAAAAATTCATAGCAATGCCATATTACTATTATTATTATTTATTTTAAAACACCATTAATTCCAGGGCGCTGTGCACTTGGAAGGGGTCTAGATATATAGCATGGGACCAAAGTATATTAATAACTGATACAGGAGGAGAGAGGAAATCAGCCCACATGAGCTTACAATCTACAATGGAGGAGGGAGGAGACAGAAGGTGAGGGGCAGAGCTGTGTGTATTATGGTGAGGTGGTGGCCGACCCAAAGACCCGGGGAAAGAGGCAGTGGCGGACCCAAAGACCCGGGGGAGGAGGCAGTGGCGGACCCAAAGACCCGGGTGAGGAGGCAGTGGCGGACCCAAAGACCCGGGGGAGGAGGCAGTGGCGGACCCAAAGACCTGGGGGAGGAGGCAGTGGCGGACCCAAAGACCTGGGGGAGGAGGCAATGGTGGACCCAAAGACCTGGGGGAGAAGGCAATGGCGGACCCAAAGACCTGGGGGAGGAGGCAATGGTGGACCCAAAGACCTGGGGGAGGAGGCAGTGGCGGACCCAAAGACCTGGGGGAGAAGGCAATGGTGGACCCAAAGACCTGGGGGAGGAGGCAGTGGTGGACCCAAAGACATGGGGGAGGAGGCATTGGCGGACCCAAAGACCAGGGGGAGGAGGCAGTGGCAGACCCAAAGACCTGGGGGAGGAGGCAATGGTGGACCCAAAGACCTGGGGGAGGAGGCAGTGGTGGACCCAAAGACCTGGGGGAGGCGGCAGTGGCGGACCCAAAGACCCGGGGGAGGAGGCAGTGGTGGACCCAAAGACCTGGGGGAGGAGGCAGTGGCAGACCCAAAGACCCGGGGGAGGAGGGAGTGGCGGACCCGAAGACCAGGGGGAAGAGGCAGTGGCGGTTCAAATGAGCACAATGTTAAAGTGCGCCTTGTGTGCCACTTTGGATTTCTTCCCCCCCCCATCGCCTCTTCTTGTCTGATTAAATATTTACGCTCGTGGTGAGGTGCTGAACAAACTATCAGAAGCTTTTATTAGGCTCATTAGCATAACTTGATAGGTGATAGCATTTGATTTTGTGACTTCTGTATTGCCGGTATTATGGTGAGGTGGTGGCAGTGAAGGAATCAAAGACTCGGGCGAAGGAGGAAAAGGACTTAAAGACCGGGGGAAGGAGGAGGTGGTGGCTTTAAAGACCTGGACCCGGGGGGTGAGGAGACGGTGGACTCACAGACCCGGGGGAGGAGGCAGTAGTGGTGGACTCACAGACCCAAGAGAGGAGGCAGTGGCAGACCCAAAGACCCAGGGTAGGAGGCGGTGCGACCCAAAGACCGGGGTAGGAGGCGGTGGCGGCCCCAAAAGGGCCCCAGGGGTAGGAGGCGGTGGCGGACCCAAAGACCCGGGGTAGGAGGCGGACCCAAAGACCAGGGGTAGGAGGCGGAGGCGGACCCAAAGACCAGGGGTAGGAGGCGGTGGCGGACCCAAAGACCCGGGGTAGGAGGCGGTGGCGGACCCAAAGGCCCGGGGTAGGAGGCAGTGGCGGACCCAAAGACCAGGGTAGGAAGGCGGTGGCGGACCAAAGACGGGGTGGAGGCGGTGGCGGACCAAAGGCGGGGAGGAGGCAGTGGGCCCAAGGCCTGGGGTGGCGGACCCAAAGCCCCGGGGAAGGAGGCGGTGGCGGACCCATAGCCCCGGGTTTGGAGGCGGTGTCGGACCCAAAGGCCCGGGGAAGGAGGCGGTGGTGGACTCAAAGGCCCTGGGGAGGAGGCGGTGGCGGACCCAAAGGCCCGGGGGAGGAGGCGGTGGTGGACTCAAAGGCCCGGGGCAGGAGGCGGTGGTGGACAAAAAGGCCCGGGGGCGGCGGCGGTGCCGTCCCCACAGGCCCGGGGGAGGAGGCGGTGGTGGTCTCCATGGCCCGTGGGTAGGTGGCGGTGGTGGACTCAAAGGCCCTGGGGAGGAGGTGGTGGCAGACCCAAAGACCCAGGGGAGAAGGCAGCGGACTCAAAGACCCGGACAATACTGCTGAAACCGAGGTGAGGACAGAAATGAGTATCTGTTTTTATTTCTTAGCACTGCAGCACAAGCATACAATAATTTAAAAAAAAAAATTTCCATGGGCAAAAACTGTGGAACTTACTAATTCACCTATTATAATTGACTGAAATTTTGACTAAATTGGTACAAACCAAATTGGCTAAAACTGACAGCTCGGTGTCTCTTAGGAAATGATGAACAGAGCCAGCACCTTGTAGAAATGAGACAACAGCACAGGCAGAAACAAATGAGCACAATGTTAAAGTGCGCCTCGTGTGCCACCTTGGATTCCTTCCCCCCCATCGCCTCTTCTTGTCTGATTAAATATCTACGCTCGTGGTGAAGTCCTGAACAAACTACCAGAAGCTTTTATTA
This sequence comes from Phyllomedusa bahiana, assembly GCA_025379985.1. Lineage (NCBI taxonomy): Eukaryota > Metazoa > Chordata > Amphibia > Anura > Hylidae > Phyllomedusa > Phyllomedusa bahiana. The sequence goes on from JAODAL010034468.1 coordinate 31,662, forward strand.
GGCTCATTAGCATAACTTGATAGGTGATAGCATTTGATTTTGTGACTCCTGTATTGGCGCTCGAGCCGCACGCTGATGTAATGCCACTGATTGGCTCTTTCCCTCGTCGACACATTTCCATGCACAATGAGCGCGCAGGGTTTGTCGTGCTGGAGGAAGGCGACGCTGGACGGGAAAGGAAGTGACAGGGGTGCTCACACAAGCCATTTACAGTGTGCATAGAGGGCCTTAATTTGAGGGTGTGTTAGTGTTTGTGCAGAAGCAAATGAAGCAAAAAAAACAAAAGCATTTTCCTTCTCGTTGTCGTGATCAGAACGGATCTGATCAGTGAGACATGCGCTCCGTCAGGCACCATCTCAGAGAGAAAGCTGCAAACTAAATCAGTCAGCTGGAATCTCTGATCTAGTTTATACTCTGACTTCTAGGCCCGTCACCATGTGCCGAAGTGATTGACGCTGGGATGACACCTTTCTCAGAATGGTGACAAATGGACGGAGGGAATCCATCACCATAAAATATATATATATATATATATATACATATATATATCTCCCAAGTGTCCCTATTTGGGAGGGACAGTCCCTATTTTTAGCCCAGGTCCCTCTGTCTCTCTTAGCTCTAGAAATGTCCCTCTTTTTCATTTGGGAAATTGATTTGCGTCAATAAACTATCTTGCTTTAAAAAGTTTCTAATTGAGTCCTAGCTGTAAATTACATAACAATTTACTTAATATTTCATTATTGGATACAATGCAAACCTGAAAATGTGTCCCTTTTTGGCTATCTAAAAGTTGGCATGTATGTGTATGGGCGTTGTTAGAGGTGTGTCTTGGTGTGATGTCATGTGTTTGGGGATGTTAGAGGCGTGGCCTAATGTGTCCCTCTTTGCAATCTCTAAAAGTTGGGAGGTGTGTATGTATACATCTCAGTATCTGGTTTTAATCAGTAAAATATATATATATATATATTATATATATATATATATATATATATATATATATATATATATGGACATAGATACATATTTAAGGATATTTTATATAATATATATTATATATATATATATATATATTTTTTTTTTTTTCTTCTCAATTGTTTTTCTTTATGATTGTAGATTTTTTTTATTCATTTTTTTATTTTCGTTCGGTTTAGGATCATGGGGGCGGCCATTTTGCCTGAGCTGCTCTCAACAGCATTTAGAGAGATGCTTTACAGCAGTCACATGGCAATAGAAGCCTGTGAACAGGAGCAGACCCAGTACATCGTGTGTTTCGAGAGCTCGTGCTAATATGTGCGCCAGCAAGCCGCCGGCCCCATAGACACGCATTATTCGCCGTGAATAATTGACATGTCACTTATCTCCCCGTATATACAATACGATCGTATTGTATGAGCAGGGAGAGGAGGCGTAATCCATAGTTCTCTAAAACAACTCTGGATTACCGTGATTTCGGCGCGCATATCACCCGTATTAGAGTGCAAATACGCGGCGAAATGCGCACCGAAATTACCCTGTGTGAACATAGCATTACAAGTGAGTGACCATTGACTGTGTTTAGAATCCTCAAGACTTCAAACACAATAGTTGATTACTCACCTCTAACACCTTTCCAAACAGTTTAGATAACCGAAAGAAGCTTGCTGGTAATAAAGGCAGTTTAATTGCATGTGAAAGCACCCTAAAGGTGAGGTAGGGAAATTTTTCTCTCCACCTTGAGTAGGATTTAGACTAGTAACCACCCTGATGCCACTTACCATGACATCTCCATCATTAGCTCTAGATTTAAACCCCTATGTTGACGACGCTCCCCCACCCGCGTACATACATAAGGGCCAGGCGTCACATTCCGTTCTATTGTACAATACTACTAATGAGTCATTTTTTTCCTTAAGAAAACAAGTAAACGACTTCATGAACTTGAGTGACTTATCAATACATCATCAGATTTTATAAACCACAGTTCAGTATCGCAGGAACCGCTTTATCTACGTGTTTATTAGGCAACACACCATTAAGCAACATCAGCATATGCATCTCTGCATCCATCTCCATCGCCAGCTGTCTCCCACACATGTGAACTGCTTCTGAAACAAGGTAATTTTGGCTCCTTGCAGCCTGAGCTCGCTGGTTGACATTTCAGAGCAGACACACTAGAGGAAAAAAATATTCAATGGACAGGACTCTTTCAATTGCCATTGCCATTCCCTGTCCTAAATTCTTAAAGGGGTATTCCCACACACATTGATGGTATATGGACATAATATGCCATTAATGTGTGATAGGTGCATGTCCTACCCCTAGCAGCCTCACCTTTCTTAAAAATGGACCCCGAAACCTCTCTGTTTTGAAAAGAGAGGTGGTCAGAACTCTACAGTGAATTTCAATGGGAGCGTTCCAACCACTTCTCTACTTGAGAGGTTTTGGGGCTCATTCTCGAGATAGATGATGCCATTGACATTCCTTTTCCTAACCATCTAAAGGGGTATTTGCACAAACACATAGTTGGCTTACTGACAGGATATGCCACCAATGTTTGATAGTTGCGGGCCCCAAAACCTCTCTGGAAGGAACAAGGGGTCGCACGTCTTCCATTGATTCCTAAGGGAGCATTATGACCAGCTCTCTGTCCGCAATGTAGAGCTTTATGGGCCCATTCTTCAGATACTTTTAAGACCCGTACCTATCATACATTGAAGGCGTATCCAGTAGCTATGCCCATCAATGTGTATGTGGGAATATCCCTTCACATGGTTAAAAAAAAATTATTTTAAAAAAACCAAAATACTGGGCCCCTTTTGTTCATAGCTTTGTCTGGTATTTGAGTTTCTTTCACAGGGAAATTAAGATATTCCATCAACTATAGAACTTTAGGAAAACCTATTTGAATAGTAAATTCTGCTTTGTCCTTTGCTCCTGACATGAAAAGGCCACTGCAGGAATTGGTGCAGAAAGAACCTATAGACCTCTTGGTGTTTCAGTGCAAAAGACTAACCTTCTATATTAGTCTCATGGTACAATGCATCTTACACATGTGATGAATGGGATTGGTCTTTTATAAATATGAACAGAGAAGTACATCGTTCTGCTTTCATAAGTTATCTTCATACTGCGGAAGGATTGCGTAACTTGGGTTTAGTGCAGTTTGTGGTTATTAATAAATTAAACACAAAATCTTTAAAAAATTCAAGAAAATGCTACTTTACATAACATGATTACATTTTCCTAATTTATATGAAGAAAAAAAAAAGAACTGTACTTTCAACAAATCGTGCATATTTCAGCATAAGAGAATATAAGGAACTCTGTAATACATCTTTATGGAGAAAAACGCCAATTTTGCCACTTCTCCCTCTAAATTTACTAACAAAATACTCCTTGAGATATTATCAACTCACTGAAGGATCAGTTTACAGCTGCCCAGACAAGTCTATGGAGAGGGGAAGAGCAAGAGGAAGCTTCTAGAGAGACACAAGAAAGGTGGCTGCAGCCTCTAGTAAGTGTAACTTACCTCATGGCTGGATTGACAGCTACACTGCTCATTACTGCTCTGAAAAGTGAGGTTAGGTAACGGCACGTGACCTCTGTAACCAATCAACAGCTGAAGAGCAGAAAAGCTGATGGCAGGAACCAGGAAGATTGGAGGCGGGCAGGAGATACGTATCACTTTTTTCATTTTCTGAAAGCAAGGGTAGCGCCACTTTAAAATAAACTTTTAACCTGGACAACCCTTTTAAGGGAGCAGGGTATGTATGAGTGTTCTGTATGGGAGACATCATAGCAGCTGATCTCAGGGAAATATGAAAATCAGAGAAAGTCTACATAGCCAATATATAAGTGATATATTGGCCATAAACGTCAGATACAAATATCTAATGGCTTGACGAATTGCTATTCCTTAAGTAAACACACGTCAAGTCTTCAGAAAGTTTGGGTACATTATAACATTATAAAGTTAAAGAGCCGTTTACACGGCACAGTACAAATACCCATCGGTTTATCCGTGCACACGGCCGCTGGGGGACTTCCTATTCCTGACCCATGTCATCGAGTCTGGTAAAAGAGAAGGATTTTGCACAATAGACATATGATCTCTATTGCTGGGTCACTACAGGGCAATAAATTGCAAACAGACAATATATGATACACATAGGGTTTTTAACAGGGCTGTTTAGTCGGTAAGCCAAAGCTCCGACTCATGTTCAAGTGATAACTTTACCGTAGTAAAATGGTAACATCAGGCTTTTTATGACCTTATGATACAATAATCAAGCTATTTAGGTAGAACAGACACTGACAAGCAAAATGGTAACAATGTTTTTAACTTTTGACTTTCAGGCTCCATATCTCTCCCTCCACTACAGCTTTGAACGTGAGGCTACCATCATTTTATAGACAATCATCTGACGTACCTTATACATACATTATTTAGTATTTATCATCTGCTTAGTTCTGCAGGTGTAACTGCATTGTTACTGTTTTGCTACTAAAAATCAAAATTTGGCTTTCAGCACTGCCTGAATCCTTCTAGCCTCTGGATCAGATTCAAGCAGGTCTTGACCAAAATCTGAACCCGGGTCAGATGACTGTCTATAAAATGATGGTGAGATATGGAGCCTGAAAGTCACAAGTTCAAAACATTGTTACCCTTTTGCTTGTCGATGTAAAGTATATTTAAAGGATACGACTTTAGAACACAAAAAACATGTAAATATGAAGTGAAAAAATGTTGTTGAAATCTGGTCAATCTGTTTGTTATGGGAGCAGAATCTTTTCCCCTGCGGCAGCGCTTTGCCTGCTCCATGTCATCAATTACACTCCTCATGTGATAAGGCAGAAGATATGGGAGCAGTTACACTGGCACGACCCAATTCCTCTTGCTCTTGGCACTACATTGAACTAACGGACCAATTTATTATATATTTTGGGAGTCGGAGTCGGTTCATTTTTTAACGACTCCAACTCCTTCAAAATAAGCACCGACTCGGACTCAACAGTCCTTGTTTTTAACTATCCCATTCCGAATATACACCTTAAAGCCGTGTAATGTTCAGGTCCTGCTGGGGCTCAGTATGAAACCTCAGGTGAAACAAACTTATCAGCTGAAGAGTAAGGGCATGTTCACATGGTGGTTCTGGCCGCGGGTTGTGCCGCGGCCGGAGCCTCGTCGCAAACTCGCGTCTCCCAACGCGGGTTTGCAGCGCTGGGCGTGGTCTCGGCGCGGGATTGCCGTGGTTTGGGGCTCGGCTTACGATGAGGGTTTGCCCCCATGCAAATTAATAGCAGGGGGCAAACCGCGCACCACCCGCGGCGGCGTCGCCCGCGGCAGCACCGCGCGTACGCTGCGCAGAGCACTCCCTGTCAAGAATTGACAGAAGGGTTCTCCACACGCGCGGGTTTAACCTGCGGCGTGTGAATATTAACGCGGTTTCCAATAGGAAACCATGTTAATAAACTAGACGCGATTTGGGCGCAGTTTTGGCCGCAGAAACCGGGTCTGAACCCGCGGCCAGGACCGCACCCCAATCCGCCGTGTGAACAGGGCCTAACCACCTCAGCTCTGCAGCTACTTCCATGTGAAGTCATTGGGGTTGGTTTTAAGTTACAAATGAATGCGATAATGAAAGGTCCGGGCTGATGGGTTGTGTGCAACGAGACAAAGCTCAAAGGATTATGCGGGAGTTTGATTTCAAGCAAAAAAAACGCTCATAGAATGACATCTCCGTTTTCACTCATGTGCTCGGCAGATGCTTGATGAACTTCTGATGTTTTTAAATGACTATGTCAAATTTCTACTGCAAACCTGATGAATATCCGAAAACTAGTCCGTACACTACCAGGAAAAGGTGTAGACTCCGATTAAACTATGGTTTTTCCATAGCTTGGCTTATAAAAGGGATTTTCTATTGCTTTACTCCCAGATAATTTTTTTCCATAGGTTTATTTCATAAAGAATATGTGAGAATACGAAGAAAATTATGCACTGACCAACACGGTTAAAGCAAAAATATTTGTGATCAGATCCTTAAAAAGTAGCCATCTAATTTGGCATCAGCTCAACCAGTAAAAGAAGTCCCAGTCTTGAAGGGAATTGGTTGTCCGAAAATGACATTTTGTTTCACTAATGTTTTTATGTTCCACTTTTTTTAAAAGAATTTTTAATGACTTTTTTTCAGTTTTTAAGTTTTCATCTCACTATCAATATTTACAAAAAAAAAAAATCCTGAAATTCTGCAGTTCTCACTTTGGCCACTAGGCACAATAATAGTTGACACTTGGTGTTCTGTAGAGAAAGCTTTTCGACAGTCTCCTCATTATCAGCATAGGCAGGATTACCCTGAAAGGTGACACCAATGTGTATAGAGAACACAGGATCCCCCAGTCACAATAGACTGACACCTTCTGTTCTGTAGAGATCATGTCTCCGCAGTGTCCTCACTATCGGCTCAGGCAGGATCATACTGAAAGGTGACACCAATGTGTACAGAGAACACAGGATCCACCATTCACAATAGACTGACATCACCTTTTCTATAGAGATCACTTCCCTGTAGTCTCATTATCAGCACAAGCAGGGTTACACTGCAAGGTGACTTCAATGTGTACAGATAACACAGGGTCCACCAGTCACAATAGGAGATGTCACGGTTCATCCTCTCCCCTCCCAGGTCACTGAGCATGCCCACAACACTCTTCTATAGAAGTCAATGGGACTGCTCCTGTTCACAGGCTCCTATTGCCATGTGGTTGCTGTAAGGCATCTCTCTAAATGCTGGTAAAAGCAGCTCTGGCAAGATGGCCGCCCCCATAATCCTATACAAACAACTGAATAAAAAAATCTACAAACAGGAAATAAAAACAGCTGAGAAGAAAACATTATGGGCCACATGTATGAAAACTGTCTTGGTCTAAGACTTTCTTTGTTGCCCATAGCAACCAACCGGAGTTCCCCTTTAATTTCATATAGTGCTCAGAAAAACTGAAACAGACGCTCTGATTGGTTGCTATGGGCAACAATGAAAGTTTTAGACCAAGACAGTTTTCAAACATGTCCCCCCATGTGTCAGTATCTCAAAAATAATAATAAAAAAATATATATATATACACATACACAACATATACACATACACACATACACAACATATACACATACACAACATATACACACACATATATATATATATATATATATATATATATATACCACACACACACGACTGTAAATGTTGACCACATTTCATAGTGTTTAGGTTGGATGACTACGAAGCCAAATTGGTCTTACACAACCTGGGAGGTGAGTTTTGGAAAGACTCTTTAAAACCAAAATGACAGATCAACCAACCACAAATTTGAGGTGTAAGCATGGTGTTTCAGATTGATATGGTCGTCATGCTGATCCAGAGATTTTCCCACCATAGACATTTATCGGACATCTACAGAATAGGTGATAGGTGATGTCTGGGGGTCCTACCAGTCACTAAAACAGGGGCCTTGAGTCCCCATGCTCTCCCACTGTGCTCGAGCAGCAAGGAAGTACTTCAGTGAAAAAAGTGGTCAAACATGCACTGCTGCTCCATTCAAGCCTATAGGGTGGATGAAGAGACAGAGCTCAGCTATATTTGTCAGTCCTATAGACTTTGAATTCAGGCTCCTACTCCTATCTAGGCTGTGAGCGGTTCTACAGCTTCTGGCTCCCACTTCCGGTTCGGGCTGTGGGTGGTTCTACAGCTTCTGGCTCCAACTTCCTGTTCAGGCTGTGGGTGGTTCTTCAGCTTCATGCTCCCACTTCCTGTTCAGGCTGTGGGTGGTTCTACAGCTTCTGGCTCCCACTTCCTGTTCGGGCTGTGGGTGGTTCTACAGCTTCTGGCTCCCACTTCCTGTTCAGGCTGTGGATGGGTAATAGTCTTTATTTGCCTTTGCCTACATGTTTAAAGCCAGTGTGGTGGGAATACCCTTTTTATATTTTTATCAAAAACATTTACATAGTTACATAGTGAGCATGGTTGAAAACAGACATATGTTCATCAAGTTCAACCAAGGGTGGAGAAAGATGTGTATGAAGGGAGGGGTATAGTGAATTTGTAAGCTTTGTTTCCCCTACTGACGACAACTTGAAACCCCTTAAGGCAAGAACCAATCTGCCCTAAAGGAAGATTTCATTCCTAAACCCAAAGTTGCCATCAGACTGAAACCAGATATTTTTTTATGGCTCTATAACGATTTATTAGTAAATGGTTATCTAAACCTTTCTTGAAACCCTCAACTGTTCCTGCTGTGACCAGCTCCTCAGGCGGCTATTCCACAGATTCACAGTTGTCATGGTAAAGAAGGCTTTCCCCATGGCTCTCCCCACGTTTGCTTGGTTTCCCTCATACTCCAAAAACATACCGGAATTTAGATTCTGACCCCTCAATGGGGACCGGGAGCAATGTGAATGATGAAAGTCGAGATAGAATCCTTTTTTTCTCCAGAAGAACATAGTCCAGTTGTCTTTTGAGTAGATTTTACATGAAATAGCTTTTCCCTTATACTTTTTATACGGGTCATTTATATACGTAGATAAATTAATCCTGTCTCCCAGAGCCGTCTTTTCTCAAGACTAAATAAGTTTAGTTCCTTTAACCTTTCCTCATAATTAAAGGGGTTTTGCCACAATCTCATTTCATACCTCCTGCATCCAGCTCTTCAGCTCTGTGTGCACAGAAGGGGGCGTGTGTGATTTGTTTGAATTGCCTATCATGTGACCCAGCAGGATGACATCACCAGGTCTTTCCTCTCTCTAGTCAAAGAAAGGTCTGTTTATGTAAAGAGCTGTGAGTAGTTACAATGTAGCTAAGAGGTAAAACTTTTGCCTCCAGACACAAGGGTCCTTGGTTCAAATCCCTGCAGAAACCAAACCTGTGGATTTTTTTCTGTTTATCAATGCACAGACCTGATTGAGGTTTCTTTTTTTATTTATTTGCTCTGTTTGTCTAACTACTAAGGAGTACAGAGGACAGGAGTAGAATGACAGCACACAGGGTTTGAACACTCAGTAGCTGCCTGAGAGGAGAGGTGATGTCTGAGCATGTCCGACCAGGACTGAGAAGCTCTGGTCGTATCCCCTGGAGACGAGCTATAAACAATGGATCACTAAAGGAGCAGCTAAGACAAAAACGGTGCAGAATTTTTAATAATGATGGATGGTGAAAATGTTTATTATTTAATTTACAAACTTCCCACGTCAATTTTACTTCGTGGCAAAACCCCTTTAAGATGCTCCATTCCCCTTCCTTGAACAAGTTCCAGTGCTTCCCCAATTATTTAGGGTCACGCCACGGCGTCCCATTCACTGCATGTCATCTTGTCTCATACATTTGCCTTTATCAGTCCTGTCTGATTTACAACCTTTTTTTGTTAAGAGAATCCCCCTTTCTCACTTTATCACCACATCTAGGTTAAAAAATACATCGCTCTTAAAAATGAAGATGCCGAAATGTCAGCTATAAAATGTGTATTTAAGATCCTTAGCAGACAGCTAGCTATTGACATGGTGTAAGGCAAAAAAAAGAAGAAGAAGAAGAGGATAAACGGGCTTGTCCTGCAGTCAGTAACCTTGGTTGAGGATGCAATGTCACCATGACCAGGCCATCATTCTAGCAGAGTTACAGCTCCTTATTTAAAAGGGAAACAAATACCAGTCAGCAAATGTCAAAGCAAGGACACCTCTCCCGCCTCACAGCTAAAGTTATCAGCTCTGGGGTTTAATATTGGACTCTTCTCTTTTATAACCACCCCGGAAGATTTATCTCCAAGAGCTGCTTCAGATTCCAGCAGTTCCCAGGATCAAGATTTACACACCCAGAGAACGGTTCAATTTATCACCACTCCTGGGGTGCTTCACAATGTGTTTCAGACCCATATGGATGCTTAATTCACAACTTGTTGTCCCCCCCAGAAATGGCTGCATAGTGCTTTTTCTGCTTAGGTGGCATAAATTCTGGTCGATGCCCTTCCAGATCAGTGGACTTTATCGTCCTGCAAGAGCAGACTCTAAAAATAAAAAAAATTTAATCATTTCCTCCATTTTAATTTAACCAAAATAAAAAAAAAAAAAAGTAAAAAAAAAAAAAGTAAAAAAAAAAGAAAAATTGTTTTTGCCGTAAACATCCAAAAGGTCCTCTGAAATGGGTGATAATTTCTCTTTTCCTTGGCTGTCACCACAAAGGCTGATGTGATAGTGAGTTATTAAGCTGGCTTCAGCTGGGGGAAGGTTGACCTAGAAATCACAGCAAGAAATCAGTAGGTGCAAATACTCTGCAGCTCGAAGGATGGAGGGGAAAAAAAAAAAAAAAAGAGGATGGATTTATACAGCCAAGTCCAACACCTTATAAATCACCCAGCAGAAGATCAAGGGAAGAAGAGAGATAAAAAAGGGGAACTTGTCCCTAAGATCTGAGATAGGAAGCAAAAAATGCAAATCAGCCACTCTATTCCTGAAGTAATAAATTGCACTCCCATAAATTAGCGCAGTGAAGATTTCCTCGTCAGACATCTAAGGAGAGGTATACTTCTTTATTAGTAGATGCAAAATGTTTCAGGACGGATTCCAATCTGTGTCTTGTCAAGAGACACTGGAAATTGTTATAATTACCTTTAAACAATATGGATATGAAATATGATTTTGTGCAATCCTGGTTATAAGAAGCAAAGACTTCTGGGATCGGCATACATCTGGAACCAGAGAAGAGGCAGAACCCAGCTAGACAATAATGAAGGCTACCTGAGCAAGCAGGACATGTTGGGGGTAGAAGTAGTTGTAGTAGAGGGGGGTAGATGATCTGTGCGATTGGAAGGAGAAAAATGAGAACCGGTGTCCATAATTTGTATCTGTGAAATTTGTAATAAAGGTTAGGTTCTGAGTTGAGACCAGAACCTGGGGCCAGGAGACTGTGGAGCTGCATTGGAGGTCTAGATCAGTGCGGTCTGCTTATATAGCTGGTGCCTTTTTCTCTCTGGATTATGGAAGTCTGATGACTCAATGAGAGGTCTGAACTGGACCCAAGTTGGGGAAAGGGGGAACAGTATAGGACCATCCGTACTGAAGTCCCGTTGATCGGCGGCGGATGGCTTAAACATATTTTGATCAAAACGTGTGAACTAAGAACCTCAAAGTTTTTTTTCATGTATTGTAGATAGCATTAATGCTTTTTGTAGGTTTCCAAGTTGTTTGATAGCATTGGAGGCCGGCACCTCTTTGACGAGATGATTTGGACTTGTGTGGACTTTATTAGAGCTAGGATTTGATCTGTGGCAAACACCCATGAGGACTAGAAACAGAATATCTGCGCTTACAAGATGTCACGAGGTTTGTGCCATCAATGCAGTCAACAGAGCAAGTGTAGATGTGGGAGAACAGCACACCAAAAAAGTACCCCGTCGAAGGTAAAACGGACACCAGAGAATAGTTCAAAGCGCAGTTTTTGTTTTATTTCCCCATGGGTGTTTGCGCAGAAAACTCCAGTTTATAAATCCAAAATAAGTTCCAAAAACATCTTTTCAAAGGGGGCCCCCTCCAAAGCGCTCCCGTTTCTTGGGCCGGTTTTGGCCTCAACAGATCCCGACCATTTTTAAAATTCATTAGGAAAACCAGTTCTCATTGTTCTCCTTCCAGTCACAAAGATCAACTACCTTATTCTACTACAACTACTTCTACCCCCCAACATGTCCTGCTTGCTCGTTCTTACAAGATGTCACAAGGTTTGTGCCATCAATGCAGTCAACAGAGCAAGTGTAGATGTGGGAGAACAGAACCACCATTGACGTCAAAGGATAAACAAGCTTCACATCCAGAGAATAGTTCTAGCGCAGATATTCTGTTTCTAATTCTCAGCGGTGTTTGCCGCAGCTCAACTCCTTAGTCTAAAAGTCCCAATAAACCAAAAACATCTTTTAAAAAAAAGGTGCGCCTCCAAACAGCTTTCCGTCTCTTGGCCCAGGGTTTGACCCCTTTTAAAAAATCCACTTTTGGAAACAGTTCTCATTTTTCCCTTCATCAAACCCCGGGCAATACTCTTTTATAACAACACTTTGTGTAACTACATCAAACATAGTAAGGATTATTCAGCAAGGCTGATGTGACGACTAAAGAAGCGGCAAAAGACAATGAAATTTAAAACTACTGGACATTTTTGGGGAAAAATATCAACATAAACCTGGGGAAAAAAACAAAAATTTTGGCAATTTTTTTTTTGGCAGGAAAGAAAAAGAGAATATATGAAAACTAATTTTCTGTTAAAAATTTCATGAGCTAAAACAACCGTTTCCCTCAATTATAACATCAGATGGCAGCTGCTGTAGACAGATGTTGGCAACGCACACGACCCCTTGAACACTGTGGGCACTGGACACCTAAAAGATGTTGTCAGTCACCCAAAAAAACAAGAGACCATGATAAGACCCCCATTTTAAATGCCTGCTTATGGGGGATTAAGGAAAGATGTACTGTGCTACAGATAACACCATAATAGTGAACGGGGTTTCCCAAGACTTAAAAACCTCTCCCCC
>JAODAL010034469.1:0-44203 GCA_025379985.1 Phyllomedusa bahiana
ACCAAGGCGCTTTAAATAAATAAATTAATAATAATAATAATTGTATATCTTGTTCATTGTTGTCAAATTAGTCTTAAGCATTGTGTTAATTCCTGTAGTTCTTGTATGTTTGTTGTCTAATTAATGCTACCATCTAGTCTTGCTGGTTTATACCCTTTTCCCTGTGTTTGTGGAAATCCTGTATCTTGTGGCAAGCTCAGATATCGACAGTAATTGTACTATGTGTGTTTTCTTGGTTTGTCACTTGGTCCTAGAGTTCTGTTTGTATTAAAGGAGTTTTCTCATCACAAACTATCGCAGACATAAGCTGTTTCTCTGTCTCTTAGAGCAACAAATCCAGGGGCGGGTCTCTCCTCCTATTCATGTCTTCTCTCACTGAATACTGGTGACATCATCATTCTGTGTGAGCAGTGGAAGAGAGAGGATGTAACAGCTCTGTAGACCTGCTGCAGTGGTCAGTTCTCATGCCTGCATTGCTGTCCATTCCTTACACAAGCTTTTTGTAACCAGAACACCTATATTGCTGTAAACAGTTATACACACAGCCTGAACTGATTAAACAAATGTGAGAAATGCTCTCTGCTCCCCTCTGTTACCAGGCAGGAGGTAGAGAGGGACAGAGTGTATAAGGCTGTGTGATATGGGGAGAGAGAGTTAATCTAGCAGCTGGAGACTCTAATTGCCCAGATCCTTCACATAGAGCTGGGAGATGAGCATAGAGTTGCTCAGATAGCTTTTATTACACAGTCAGCACAGAAAGCTGTTTCACTTTCATTTTACACAGCTCAGAGGGGAGTAAACACACAGAGTGCAGCAGCCAATCACAGCACAAGGGGGAATGTCCCAACAGGGCTGAGCTAAATATCATGCAGCCAATCACAGCAAAGGGGACGTGGCCCAATCTCAGGCTGCTCATTTTGCTCTAGACACACACAGATTCGGTCATATCTGCTATACTAAATCATTTAGGCAATGTAAACCAATTGCAAAGTGCATATTTGTCCCCATCATTACAGATATGATCTTTGTAGCAAGAAAACCCCTTTAAGGTTATCTTTAGACATATTTTCAGGAACAGAGAGGGTGAGTGGGGTTTGGTTTTAGGGTCAGCGTTAAGGATAGAAATTTAGAAAGAGTCAGGGAAGGTTAGTTAGGGCATCCATGGTATCCATCCATGTTGCTGTGATCTAGAGAATTCTTGGGTCAAACCACAAGTCACACATGAGGGTACCCGAGGGTGCTTCTACGGTCTTAAAAATTCCACTGTATTACGTCATCATCAAAAGGGTTGGGTTCACACAGCATTTTTTTTATGCCACATCATGAACTGTGGCATATATGTTTACAGAGAAAAAAATATATGTTCCTGTCACAAATTGTATGCGTATTCTATATAGATACTGTACATTATCTAAGCAGTGCACTGTCCAATGAAAATCAGCACTGACAAATTTGTTCAAAATGCTCATCTATGTATATATCTTTCTTATAAATAACAGTTATACAGTTAACAAATAATATACATATACATGTAGCAGATATACCACATGTATTACTAAAAAGATCTCACAATAGCAAGACCCAATAATATTACTACCTAAAAACAAAATAATACTGCCAGATCATGACCACTATATATGACTGCCTTTTGTATACAGACGCTCTGCAGACAAATAAGTAGATACAGCCAGTGACTCACAAGTGACGTCTTCTGTGATCAGGGTTGTTCTCTTTTTTATTCCTTTCAGCCTTGACTACCATGACTTTTCCTGGCCACAGCTTGTCTCTGCAGTATTTGCCAAAATACATGTTAGAATCCTTATTTTTCAAGCACCTAACTATCCGTTCCCCACCTCTGTAAAAACTCCCCATGGAGTGATAGGTGGAGGTATGTGTGTAAATGGTTACAGGTTAATAGGTGGGGGGTTTATTTTGTGTTGACACTAGGCCGCATAACACAATGGTTGGGGAGAGGCACAGGAGAGGGAGTATAGGCAATAGTTTGAAGCCACAACCCTCTGGAGATTGCTTTGCAGCTGTGGCCTGTACCCCCCAGGATCATATTGTGTGGCCTGAATTCTGTCCCCAGCACCCCTAGGAGATAAGCTGCGATAATAATCTTCAGAGGAGTTTAGCACTGTCAAGTTTTTTTTAGTGTTTCTATTTTTCTACAGGTTTTGCCTTTGGACTACATTGGATCTGTTGGACTACATCAGATTTGTTGGATTACAGTGGACCAGGGTTTGAACTATTTCTTAACCCCTTAAGGACCCGGAGTTTTTTTTTTGGTGACACGTTCATTTTTCCCTCCTCGCCTTCTGAAAGCCATAACTTTTTTATTTTTCCACCTACATAGACATATGAGGGCTTTTATTTTGCGGGACAAGATTTACTTTTTAATGGTGTTATTCACTATACTATAGAATATACTGGGAAACCGCAAAAAAATTCCAAGTGGGACAAATTGTGAAAAAAAAACGTAATTTCCTGCCATGTTTGCGGGGGTTTTGCTTTACGGCATTCAATATTCGGTCATACAATGTGTTTTCTGTATTCTACAGGTTGATACGCATCCGGTAATACCAATCATGTAGGGTTTCCGTTATGGTTTGGTACCGTAAAAAAATTTCAAACATTTTCTATTTTTGAAATTTGCTCCATGGCGTAATTTTGTGCAACCAATAACTTTTTTGTACTAACACCTACGGACATCAGTGAGGGGGGCATTTTTTTGCGGGCTGAAGTGTACTTTTTATTGCTAGCAGTTTGGAATGCATGCGACTTTTTGAATCAATTTTTATTCCATTTTTTGAGTGACATAAAATGACCAAAAAATGCAAATTTTGGCGTTTGGAATTTTTTTCCTTCTACGGTGTTCAGCGAACGGGATAAATGATGTTATATAATTATAGATCGGCGATACCAAATATGTGTAACTTTTTTATTATTTTAATTATTTTATTTGTAAAATGGGGAAAGGGGGGTGATTTGAACTTTTAATACTTTTTTTTTGGTACTTTAAAACTTTTTTTTCTTTTTTTTTACTGTAACATTTAGTTCCCCTCTGGTGCTTGACCACTAGGGGGCGCGATTGTTAATACAGCCTAATGCATTGCATAGGCAATGCATTAGGGTGTACAAAGATGGCGGTTTCCCCACTTCCTGTCTACGGCCAGAAGTGGGGCAAACCAGCAAATGTAAGTGACGGGAGCCTTCACAGGGCTCCCCACCACGTGTCCGGTCATCGGATTGGCGCAGCATAGCTGCGCTGATGCCGATGACCGTAACGATCGGTCATTCAGTCAGACGCCGTGGCCATCTTGCCGCGGTGTCTGACGGGTTAAACAGTGCCAGCGGGCGGAGCCACCCGCCGGCACTGTTACTGCCATACTCATACGCCCAGGGTCGTTAAGGGGTTAAATAAATGATCAGCCAGGGATAGTGTGGGGTAGTGCTTATTTTGTTGTTTGTGATTTTTTTTCTGCCTTTTCATTCCAGTGCTAGTATTGGAGGTTCTGAAAGATTCCTTTCTGTTACCATCAGTGGGGCTTATTGTCAACCAGCAGTGTTGACATTAACACCTGGCACTATTACTTCAGTACCCAATATACCAAAGGTACTAGGAAGAGCCGGGTTACCATCGGAAGCTAACATTCTAATATGCTGCGGCAGCTTTGGGTTGGCATTTTTAAGATGGGGAGGGCCCAATATCCATGGACCTTTCCATCCTGATAGCATCAGCCTGAAGCTGCTGGTTTTACATTGGCTGTTTATGAAAAATGGGAGGACTCCTCATTTTTTAATCATGTTTATTGAAAATATTTAAAGAAACAAATTATTTAAAAAGAAGGCTAAGTAGGGAACCCAAATTATTTTATAATCAGTCAAGGTAAAAATAACAGCTGCGGACCAAAATATTAGAGGGTATAATTCTGATCATAGCCTGACTCTTCACAGTGCTCCTGGTTTGTTGGGTACTAGGGTAATAGTGACAGTGGGTTATTGTCACCTTTGGGGTGACAAAAAACACAGCTGGCTGATATCAAGTCTTAGCGCTGGTAATGGAAAGGCATCTGTCAGACAGCTCAATTAGTGGCACTGAAATAACATGGCAAAAAATACAAACAGAAAAAAACATTTGATAATTTTATTAAAGAAATATATCCAACGCTGGTCCGATATAGTCAAAAAGAAAAGCTATAAAAAGCACAGAAACACTACACATACATACAGTATATATACACATACATACATAGGTTAAATAAGCTATCCAGCACCCAGGAAAGCTTGCTGAAATCCCATCCTCCACAGCAACCAGCTTCGCTATGGTAGGAAATCTGAGTGCCTACTGTGAGGGATGGGGAGTCATCCATAGTTCCTATACAGGCCCCAATTAGGTGCGGAGGCATATAGACCCCCAAGTAGGAAGTTATATATTCCCCCCATTAGGTATGCAGTTAGATATATAGGCCCTGCAGTAGGTAGGCATATTGTGGGTATATAGGCCCCCTCAGTAGGTAGGTTTATATGACCTACCAGCAGGTAGGTATATAGGCCCCTTCAGTTGGTAGGAAAGAATATAGACCCCAAATAGGTATGTATATAGGTCCACTCGGTAGGTAGGTATATAGGGCTCCCCAGTAGGTAAGTAAGTCTATAGTTTCCAAGTAAGTAGGTATATAGGTCCTGTTAGTAAGTAGCTAGTTATATAAGTACTCTTAGTATGTAGGTATATAGTCTACTTCATTAGGCAGATAGATATATAGAGCCCACTTTAGGTAGTTTATAAAATCTCCCACAGTAGATAGGTAGACAAATAGCAGTTAGGTTTATAGCTCCACAGTCTCAAATTAGGCAGGTAGGTATATAGGCCAGACTAGTAAGTAGGCATATATAGAGGTCCCCTAGTAGGTAAGTATATAGGACCCCCCTGTAGGTAGGTAGTTATAGGCAGATATAGGACTTTTAGTAGCAAGGAAGATATAAAATCCCCCACCCCCATCACGGGTAGGTAGGTATATAGGTCCTCTAAGTATTTAGTTAGGTATATAGGTCTTCCCTAATAGGTAGCTATATAGGTCCCCCAGTATGTTGGTAGGTATATAGGGCCCTCAGTAGGTTAGTAGGTACATAGATTTCATGCGTTGTTATGCTACTTCCGGCATAAATGGTGCCCCAAGAACACGCATACAAATGGAAAGACTGCTGGTGTTGCCCTGTGGTTTGGGGCAGTGGCCGTTATAACTCTAGTGATGTCCCTGAAGATAACTAATGTGGCAAGCACTTAAAGGGGTTGTATCATTTCATTGAATGGTCTTCAGAATAAGGGGACAGTGAGTACAAGCAACTTTGTAGTCACCACAGGTGTATTGATAGGTGCCAAAAATACTTTTTGTTATCCGTATACATTTCAGATAGGTGTTTTTTCACTTTTGGTCAGTCAAGCTTTGGTGATAGAGGTACCTTTCACTTAAATTTGAATCCAGCAATTTTGTTTTGATTTGAGGGATTTGAGCATAGCTGTGATTTGCCGTCTTTTAATAAGAGACTTTCCAAAACTCTTCCATCCCTTCTCAAATTTTTATCTTTCTGAACATGGAGCGAAATTCAGGTGATAAGCGAGCCCAAAAAGGGGGGTAGGACTTTGGAAAGGTAGAGGTACGAGAAAAAATCCCTTTTCCTTTGCGGGGGCCGACAACACGATCCCCACGGATTGCCCGTGGCAGGACCGCCGGGCCCCCTAAAACGCTGGGTTCCAGACCCCCGGAAAAAATTCCATAACAAACACTTTGGCCAATCGGGTTTCTTTTTTTTGGTTTAATCCCCCAACCCTTTTCCCAATCCCAGCAGTTCCTTACCTCCTCGCCCTCCCCAGTCACGGCCCAAACAAATGTCGTCATCAGCATCATCGCATCCGTCCAACAAAACGAAGGCACCCCCAAAAGTAAAACTCCTGTACCCCCCCCGTGGAAAATTTCCTTTTTTTCAAAAACCCCTCTTTGATGACAAAATGCGGTTGGGGGGCCAAAAAGGCATTTAAAAAATCAAAGGCCAAAAGGATTTTTTTTGGTTCCGCTCTAAACCCCAGTTACTCATGCCATCAGAGGGGGGGAAAAAAAGGAACCCGGGTCAATCAAAAAAAACCCCCGGGGCGGGTGGGGCAACCCCTTTTGCGGGCCCCTCGCTTGTAGCCCGCAGCTCCGGGAAATGCAAAATTGGTGGGACGACGAAGTCACCTGTGTTGATGATGAATGACGACATTTGCGGTTTCCAAACGTGGTCTTTTCAAAAAATTTGTTTTGCGAGCCGCTTAAAACACTAACGGGGGAAGGAAGACCTTGGGGTAGTGTCAATACGGTCCCGCCTAAAAAAGGGGAAAGGGGGGCGGTCGAAAAGAAGTCCGCTGATATGTTTCCCCGGCAGCCACGGGTCACCCGGGGAAACCCCCGCTCCTCGCTTATCGCCCTCAAAAAGGTCCAGGAACTCTAAAGCCGGGGGCCTTCTTTGAGAAAGGGCCTCTGTTTTCCCACCCAGCGATGAAAAATTTGCCCCCCTTTTTTGCCGTTAAACCCCAATAATAAGGCAAGAAAATCTTAGGTGTTCAACCACCCCCCCAACATGTCTAGCCAATGCGCGAATGAAAGAGTTAAAAAGGGAGACAACTTTTTGGGCCCCAAAAAACCCAGCCCGAACCCCCCGGGCTTCCAACCACTGCCCAAAAACCCACCCCTTGTCTCCCCCTTCCTCCCCCCTCCGCCCCCACCAACCGGTTTCCTCAGCCCCCCATGTCTCTCGGGATCATTTTCCCCAGGGTCGGGCCTCCCCACCCCTCCACCGTGGCCCCCAAGTCCCAAACCAGCACCAAAAAGGGGCCCCCATCCTCCCCCTTCTCCCCCCCCGCCAAATTGCCGACCGCAGCCGTACAGGGGGCCAGTACAAAGCACCCAGCCTTCTGCCCTTCCCGGGTTGGGGCAAAAGAAACATTTAAACCCCCAAACCCCCCCAAAGCCAAAACCGAATGTGGGAAATTCCCAAACTTTTTGGCCCTTTAGAAATTTTGGGCCTTTCCGTCGGGTTTGGACACAGATGGGTTCCCCCACATCAGGGCCCTTGGCCTCCCCCCCAATACCAATCCGGCAGGAAATTCGTTCCCAAAAAAAACTTCCCCTTTTGCCCTGGCAGCTAGGGTGTCATCAAAATTTTTTCAAGCGCTTTGTCCTGCATCGGGGTCCCGGAAAAGTCCATCTGACCCCCCCGCCCAAATGGTCTAGAAAAGCACGGCCAATGGCCGCAAAATTCCCCTGTGAGAGCTCACGGGGGGAGCGGGGGTGGATGTCCCCTTGGTGGTGACGGTGGCCCCTCAGGCTGGGCGAAAACCGGCTCTTCAAAACCGCAGGGATGGGGGCAGGGCTTTTTCCCCCCCCCAAAGGGGTCCTCTGGTGGCTTTCATGTGCCCCGAGAAACCGGTCGTGTTGAAATTAATCGCCCTTGTAGCCCCGTCCACACACAGGTCAGGGCGTTGGGACGGCTCTCCCGCAACAAACCCGGGACCGCTGGCTGGGTCAAAAAGAACCTTGTGCAATTTAAAGGGTGGGGGCCCGATAACGGGCAAAAACCTTGCTGGCCGCCATTAAGATGGGTAGGCTGGAGCACATCCCTTGCCTGGCACATGTTTTAAACCTTGTCGTCCGGGGAAATTTCAAAAAGAGCAAACTCCCCGGGGGTCGGGAACGCCTCCCTGAGGAAGGCTCGGGGTCTGATTTCCCGCATTTCCCCCCAATTCGCATCCTGCTTCGTCCCCCCCGGGGTTTTGCGTTGCAGCGTCAGCTTGGCCTCCCCCAACCTTTCCTCATTTTTTGAGTGGCAACAAAAAGGGAATTTCCCAACCCCCACAGGGCTCCCCCGCATTGGGCAGCAGGCGAATCCCCTTTACGCAGAAAACGAAGGGGACACATGGCCTCCCCAAGCAGTGTTGGGGAACCCGGGGTTATGAGCCAAACCGGGAGAGTGGGGGCAGGTGAAAGAGCATTGCTCCATCCTTGCCAGTTTTGAAGAACCCCACCAAAATGGCCCAGTGGGGGAAAATTCCCTTTTTCAGCATGAGCATTGTGGTAAATCTTGGGGTTCCTGGAACAAATCTTTGGGACACTCTGAAACAACGGGCCCCCCCCCAAGCGAGGGAGGAGGAAAAGGAACACAGATGGGGACACAGGCCTTTCTCCTCCGTCGAATCCAAAAGGGCCCCCGACATTTTTCAAAATTTTTAAATCGGTCTTCATTAGGCATTTTTGGGGGTCCAAGGGTAGTAAAAAGGGGGTTGCATCAGCTTTCCGGGGTCCCTCATCTAAACCCAATAGGGGAATGTTTTTGAAGCGGGTGCCGGGGAAAGGGCGGAAGGAGGAGGAGATTTTTTCCCCGGAAAACCGGACACATGTCCCTCCCCTGGAAAGGGGTTTGGCGCGAACTTGGGCGGAGGGGGAAGATGGGGAAAAATCATTTTGCTAGGGGCCCCCTTTAAACCCCAAAGTCGGGGAAAAACAAGGCTCCTCTCTTCACTTTGAGTGTTTGGATGCTCCATTTCCTCCAACATAAACCTCGCATTAAAAGGCCATAAAAATTGAAAAACATTTTTACGGGGTGGCCACCCCCCTTTAAACCAAACGGTAAAAAAAACCCAAAAACTCGGGCATTTTCCTTCCACCCCCCCCAAATAGAGAGTAAAATGCGGGAAAGGGAGCCCTTCTGATTAAATCAACTGGACATCTGTTGCTTTTGGGCCTTCACGTTCCTCAAATGTAAACGGGGGGGAACAACATCAGCGACTGCCCAGCATTAGAGTCCAAAGGGTGGGCCTAGCGGCAGCCCCAGCACCCAGGGCAAGGTGGCAGAAACCCCTAAGGGTTTGACCTCTGGAAATTTTATTTCCCCACCTAAACCAATGCATCAATCAGGGGCACACATCCAACACACCGAAACCCCGCTTAAGATCATGGTTTCACGACTATCTGGGGTCACAAAAACCCCAAAAATTTTTTATGTGTTCCGACCCCAAAAGACTTCTGGGTATCCCCAAAAAGGAACCCCCCAATAGCCCAGCTCCCCTCCCCCCACGGCCCATAGAGGGGTTGTCCTTCCCACACCAGCCATATCGGCGGCCCCTTTAGAAAAGCTGGAGGAAGGGATTAAAAAGACAAACGCATCAAACCCTTTTAACGATAATGTTGGTTGTTTGACTTTCAACAAGATAATCAGGCAAAGGGATCTCGAGGGTGGGTTTTGCCCCCAATTGCCCGAGGGCACCGAAATATGTTCCGGGCCTACTTCACATTTCCCCTTCAAACAGAAAAATGGTCCTCTTTAAAACTTTTTTTTTTTAAAAAGATTTTTTCTTACGCAAATTTTTTTTTTCAGTTCCCAAAAAGTTTCAATTTTCTGGATTTGGGTGTGGGGGGACGTAAAAGACACAAAGGTTTCCCTGACCCCCCACCGTATTCCCAATTTTTCTCACTTTAAACTTTAGAAGTTTTCCCCAATTGCAATGGTTTTTGGGGGTCATTTTCTGTTTTTAGATACAGGGTATAATCATGGTCCTTTGGAACAGAAAAGTGGCTTCTAAGTGGGATTTCTCCAACACAATTTTTAATAGGGCGAGAAGTTTATATTTATAATTTTTTGGGGTCAGTTTTGCTGTGGGGATTAAAAGCTATAATCATGGTCCTTTGGAAAAGAAATGGGCCCTTCCCAAGTGTCATTTTCTCCAAACACCAAATTTTTAATAGTGGGTGAGAAATCATTTTTTGGAAAAATTTTTTGGGGTCCCTGTTGCTGTGAGATAAAGCTATAAACATAGTCCTTTGGAACGAAATGGTTTGGGTTTTTAAGTGGGATTTCTCCCTCACCCAAAATTTTAAACAGTGGCGGAGGGAAATTTATTTTTATAATTTTTTTTTGGGGCATCTGCTTTGAAATGCAGAAAAACTACAGGTCCTATTATAAAAAAAAATTTTTTTGTTTTAACAAAAACATTTGTTCTTCAAATTGTCCCCAAAGGTGGGCTCAAGGGTCATAAAAATTTAAATTTTTTTGGGGGCCAAAAAAATTTTTCTTTTGACAAGGGAGCTATAACCAACCCGGGCCATTATAAAAAAGTGGGTTTTTAATAGAAAATTTGTTTTTTCAACAATTTTTCAAAAGTGGCTTTAAGGGGCATGTTTTTAATTTTTTTGGGGGATTTTTTTTTTGAATGCAGCTATACCCACAGTCCCCATTATAAAAAAAAATGTTTTTTTTTAAAAAGACATTTGGGTTTTTCACAAATTTTTCAAAATGGCTTTTATGGGTCAAGTTTTTTTAATTTTTGGGGGCATTTTGGGTGTGAAATTGGGAAACTAGACTAACAGGTCCCCATTTAAAAAATGTTTCTAAAAGGGAAAATTTTTTCTTCACAATTTTTCAAGAGAGGCCAAGGGTGAAAGGTGCCCGTCCCAAAAAAAGGGTAGGTATGACACTGTTAATTGGGGGCACCCTAAATTTCAAAATGACTTGTTTTTTGCAAGATCTTTAACATAGGGTAGCAAACCCTTTCTTGAGACAACCCATTTAATTTCAATTAAAAAAAATAGAAACAAAAAAAAATGGGGGGGATTCCAACCTATTTTTAAAAAAAAAGTGTTTTCCCAGAATTAACCCCCCCAAAATAAAAAACTTTTCATGTACAAAATAGCTGGGAAAAAAAATTCCCTGGGAAATTTTTCAAAGGGAGACAGGAAGACTTACCAGATGTAGGTTAAATTTAGAGGAAAATGGAGTATGGAACACGGAGAGAAAACAAAGAACAGAGACAATTTCCTCTCCAGCATGTTGAGTAAAATGAAAAAAGAAATGCCAAGATAAAGGGCCACCTGGGTGGAACAGGAGCGTTAACCACCAGTATTTCCAAGTGAAGATCAATTGGTCTGCACTCATACGGAGGGGCAAGCGCTACCCAGGTCTTGACATAATGTGCAACAAATTTAGTTTCACCAAATAGTGCAACTAAATTTGTAGCACTTTATAGAAGAATAAATTTAATTACAGTATTTGGTGGTTGCTGTCTCGCTCTTTGTACTGAAAAATTAGTGGTCCCATGGATTTATGGTGACTTTGCACCACATCCTCTATATGGAATGTGCTGTTGATATCACGCTGTATTTTTTTTGCTTTTTAACCAATATATAGGACATTTTTAGCCATCTGACATGTCACATTGTCTTGCTAGAATATTCCATCCAATCCAGGGAAAAAAATCAGCATGTATGGGTGTATGGGATCTGAGAGGATGGATTTATACCCAAATCAGGTGAGAATGACTTCAACATGGATGAGTAGATCCACAGAAAACATTCCTCAAACCATTAAGCTGTCAGCACCAGCTTTAGTTCTTCCAACAATGGTTGCAGGGAGTTTTTTCTTTGATGTTTCTCGTCTGACATGCCAACGTCCGTCTGTTTGATAAAGCGAAAACTGTGACAAGTCTTTTTTGTGGATGCAACTTCATTATCAGAGGTGCAGTGACCATCCTTCTTGTTCGGAGCCCCATATAAAGTAGAGTTCATTGAACTGTTGATTTAGACACATGTCTGGCAGCCCACTGGCTTATTTCGGTGATGAACTGCTCCACTGTTGTGTGTCGGTCGCCGTTGCTCACCTTAGCAGCAGGGCTGTATATAAGGCTCATGTTGCCCAATTGTTGGGGGTGAGGAGGGCAGGACAAATAGTACAAGCCGCAACTGCAGATCAATCTCTGGGGGGTCCCCCACTATTCCGGGACTGTTCCTGTGAACAGTAGCCTCTACCCCTCTTCTACTTCCCCCCTACACACACAATTGTTTTATGTCTACTGTCTACCATAAACACAATATACAGTTGCCACCTATACCTATAACCCCATCCACCTTTACCATTAACCCTACAAGCACCCCTAACCCAGATAGATGGGGGTTGTATATTATGTTGGTTCTAGACTGCACAAAAAAGGAGGAGCAGGAAAGGGGGTGGAAACCGCAGCTCACAGGCACAGTCCTGGGATTGTACTGCGGCTGTGGCCTTACCCCCCACTCCATAGAACATATTGTGTGGTCTGAGCTCCGTCGCCTGCACCTTCTGCAGATCAGCCTCACTTATGATCTTAAGGGGCTGCCGGGGATGAAGTTTTTATACTGTCATGTTTAGTAGGGGTTCTGTTTTTTTACAGGTTTACCTGTTAGATTCAGCACTGGACACAAAAGTGTGGTCGACCACAGTTTTGTGTCCAGTGCAGAAACTGTACACGTTCAGTAAATAGGGCAAACATAGACCCATTAGGACTACAATTCCCTTATAGAAGTCAATGGCCCCCTCACAGTATCTGTTAGGTAAGTTTTTATGAATACCACAAATGGGGTCTGAAAACGATGTTAATGGGGCTTTTTAGACGTTCTAAAAAAAAACAATAATTTAAAGAAATAAACGACATTGAGGTCTCCCCATTTTTTATAACCAGCCATAGTAAAACCAGTAGCTGCAGACTGATACTATCAAGATAGGAATTTCCATGGATTTTGGGCTTTTCCTGTCCAAAAAATACCAGCCACAGCTGCCCCAGAAATGGGCCATCTCAGTAGTGGTTCCTCTTAACTCTTCCCAGCAACCCTGGTGTGTTGGGTACTGAGGTAGTAGTGAAAGGGGGTTAGTGACAGTTGTGGGGTGACAAAAAAATCCTCGCTGACTGACACCAAGCCCCAGCGATAGTAATGGAGAGACATCTGCCAGACACCTCCATTACTAACACTGGTGGAAAAAAAAACTTCCAAAAACAAAAATAATTTAAATAAACACTAATGAACACTCCCCAACACCAGCTTTCGTTGATCATTTTATTAAAAAAAATAGGATCCAACGCCGGTCTGACATAGACCACACAATAAGATCCAGGGGGCTTAGGCATTCCACGGGACTGTGCCCGTGAGTTGTGACTCTGCTGCTCTCCCGTCCCAGCTTTACAATTTTGTTGTGCAGCAAAGCAAACAGCACAATATACAACCTCCACCTATCTGGGTTTGGTGTGCTTGTGGGGTTAACGGTGGGGGTGGGTTTGGGTTATAGGGATAGGTGGCAATTGTATATTGTGCTGGCACTATGCTGCACAAAACAATTGTGCATGTATGGAGGGAGTGGAGAGGGAGTAGAAACCATAGTTCACGGACACAGTCTCGGGGGTATTGGGCTGCCGCTGCGGCTTGTACTTCCTCTAACACACACCTTACCCTTAACAATTGTATTTGGCCTAGCACCAACACAATATACAACTGCCACCAATCCTTATAACCCAAACTCACCCCCACCTTTAACCCCACAAACACCCCAACAGCAGTACAGTATATCATTGTCAGTATTGCCAAACAACAACAATATATTAAGACCAAATACTATTGTCACATCATCACCACCATAAAGTAACTTAATAATACCACCATACTGTTACTATTACACAAAAAACAAATTTTCCACTGTATAGTGACCACATAGTGGTAGGTGCCAGTTCAACGCAGGTGCTCTGCATACCTGTCAGTGATTACAGTGCAGTTACATCCAGGAACTCGCAGTTGATGTTTTTCTGATTTTTTGTTAACTTTCCCTTTTATTCTCCATCTGGTGGGGGAAGCTGCAGTGGAGGAAGCTGACATCTTACTGTTCCTACCACCACTGCCTTAGTCACTGCTGATTTAGGCATTTCCGCCAGCATTACCGCTGTCACCAATGTCACTGCCACACTCCCCCTGCGGCGCTGCCTATTTCTGAAGGGGGATGCACTCGGAAGTCAACCCATGGGTCGGGGGGAAGGGGGAAGTAAAAAAACAAACGCCCTGCTGCCGCCCTTCCAAAAGGTGTTGCCCTAGGCACCGGCCTACGAATGCATTGTGAGAAATACAACCCTGTCGAGCAGCTGACATTCAATCCTAACATCAATGGCACATGGTGCTCCACAGTTTCCACATCGCTTATTCGCAACTGTGCCATTTGTCCGCTCATGATATACTTTCACCACAGCAGCACGCCCACAGTTCACAAACTACTTGGTTTAAGAAATGCTGCCAATAATCATCTCTTTTTGCAACTCAGGTAAATTGCCCCTTTTACCAATGACAGCAATAAAGAGTATATCTGCAGACAGCCTATTGCACACTTTACACACTGATCAAGCCAGCTCATACCATATGACTTCCTTCATGAGCTACACACTGTCAACATGGAAAGTAGGAAGTGATCATAATAATGTGATTTGACTGTACATAGGTGGGCTGATATGTGGGATTGTAAAGTGCACACAATTGCTGTTGTATGGCTGCATTCATAACAAGCTAAACTATAAAATTATCATGTGATTTTACCTGCATGATAAACAGAGATAATCCAACAATACTGAAACTGTTGTATGTTCATCCTGCTTCTCAAAACACTACAGAGTGATAAAATAAATCATAAATACTCTAAAAAGTTATGACTCTCAGAATATGAAAAAAATGTGGGAATATGTTTTGACAAGGTACACAGACAATTTGTATGTGCTTTACCCTCATATATCCGTTACAATATACATCTTCTGTGTAAGACTGATGACATTGTCTTAGATGATAACACCCGTTCGGTATCCATTAATGTTGAAGCCCTTTATAGCTCAATCACCCATGAAAAGGGGTTACAAGCGATGAAATCTTTTCTTGAAACAAATGACAAACAATATGGGTCACACAATCTTTTCATACTAGAAATTATTGCAATTTGTTCTGTGCCATAATTATTTTCTTATTGACGACAGGTTCTACCATCAGCTCAAGGGCACAGCAATGGGGAACCACTGTGCTCCCACATATGCAAACTTGCTCCTGGGTTGGTGGTAGGAATTCTCATTTTTAATGAGGATGTCAACAGATGGTTTTTGAACACCTTCTTCTGGGGGAGATTTATTGATGATGTGTTTGTGTTTTTGGGCAGGTACTATTAAGGAGTTCACATTATTTATTGACTTTATCAACATCAATACTGTGGGTTTAAAATTTATCTTTGAGGTTAAACATCCTTCTATAAATTATTTGGACCTCATCATTGAAAAGAACCAAAGGAGGAGACTTATTACATCTGTCTTTAGAAAACCAAAAGCCAAGAACAGTTTCTTGAGGTGGGAAAGTCGCTCTCCAGTCTCCCTTAAGAAGGATTTGACTTGGCCCTTAAACAGACATTGAAATCAAATAGAGACAATTTGTTGGTCCCTAGACCTAAATCATCAGATCCTACACCCCTCAAAATTATTGGAACATTTGATAACTGCTCTTCCAAGATTAGATCAATCTTGAGCATATTTTTGAATATTTTGCATCTAGACCCGGACATCATTGAATTTCTACCAAAGCATCTGGCAATTAGATTTTGCAAGGTCAATCATTGGGAGATTTATTCATAGCCATTATGAGTCCCCCAACCGGAAATGTGAAACCTGTGAATCACAGTATTAATGGCACCCATAGATATGTTGCGTGTCGAGTTTGCCCTTTGTCCACAAAATAAAGATGTATAAAACTACCACAGATGTTGAATATCAAATTAGGGATTTTGCCAACTGCAAGAGACCTGATATTATACAATATATCCCTGCCAATGTACTTGCCCTTTGGATTATGTGTGGCATTAGGGAAAATGTTGGGGATGTGCAAAATAGATGGGACACCCCTATTGCAAGAAACATCTGGGAGATGCATGGTGGAGTTGTCACAGTATGCTTCCTCCCTGCGACTCTTCCACGGGTCAAAGTAGATCGTCGCGTTCCCGTGCTCCTGCTTATCAGCGAGCCCCTTTCGGGTTCGTGTCCCAGCCTTATGTCCGAGGTTCCCCGCCGTCGTCCCACTTACCGTGCCACGCTCCTGCAGCAGTCAGTCATCCCTGCCTCCCGGCGCTGCTTCCGAGCTCTGGGCGCGCGCTGGCTCCGCTGTTTGAAATTTTCAAGGAGGGCCGTGCAACGGTAATGAGCGAAATTGCCTCGGGCACTGCTCCTATTTAAGTCCGGCTCGTCTTCCTGCCGAGACCCTCGCCGATACCTTTGTGTAAATTCTTTGGTTGAGAGCTGTCTAGAATGTTTTCTTGTCTTGCCTACCGTGTGTACCGACCATTGTCGCTTACGTTTTACCGACCACGAACCAGAGCCGCCTGTACCTAGACCTTCCTGCTTGTCTACCGTCTACGAAACCCAGAGCCGCCTTTCCTGACCTCGCTGCCTGTCCCTCTGACACGAGCCTGCTCTGAGACGATCCTGTAACTCGTTACCCTTGGCTGCCACCGCAGGCAAGCCCCGCCAGTGGGTAGATGACCTTGTGGACTCCCCTCCGCAGCAAGACCAACGCCCGCTTTATTGCGGCTGGCTTTTCTGGTGAATACCGGGAACTCCACTTAGATCCACTCCCTGGTGTGGGCTTACGCCATCGCCTGCGTGGTCCAGTGGATCCCCTCCTGACCGTTACAGATAAGGATCCGCCATGGATTCCTCTCCAAGGTGCCGTTACCCAGCCAGGCGGATCTGACGACCTTGTTGCATCCGCCATCACAGCAACTCGGATCAACAGGCGCAGGCAAACTTACCCAGCTATCCACCATGTTGACAGCAACTCTTCACCGTCCAGCAGCAGCACCCTTCGCCAGCTCCAGCGGTTGTTCCTCCCTGCCTCTATGGATTCCAGTGGGCTCTGAGGAGGTCCCTAGCCTCAAGCTTCCGACTGTCGCTGCCCCATCTAAATCGACGAAGCCCAAAACTTCTGCATGGGGTTCATCACCCGAATGCTCTACTGCACGTGGAGCTGATCGCTGATCATTTCCTGTCTGAACGTGCAAAAGGTGGCTTTTTAGTGGTCAGCCTCCTACTCCGGGAAGGTGCCTGGCATGGGCGAAACACACCCCCTAAAAGACAGAAACAATCCAGTGAACGGCGATCTACAGTCGTTCCTCAGTGAGTCTCTCCGCAGTGTGTTTTCGAGGAACCAGCCCGGCATCCATTCCTCCGCTGAACAGCCCTCCTAAACCTACGCCAGGGGAGCCTGTACGTAGGAGACACGTGGTACAGTTACGTACACTGACATCTGTGCCTCTGAAGCTGTCTTGGAACGAGGCCTTGATCATGTGTGCTACCTTCAAGAAAGGACTCTCAAGAGCCGAGGTTAAGACGCGTCTTGGCTGCTAGGAGACCCGTCTTCCCTCAGTGACCTGATCCGGTTATCAAACCTGCATTGACCGTACGCTTCATTGAACGGGAAGAAAAACTCTTCTTCAAGAGCGTCAGTCAGAGACAGCCCAACTCTCGCCGGTTTTCCCACGCTGGCACCGTGAGTTCCAGAGTCCTCCTGCGCCACAGGTCGCCAACACTTCTCCCGAGGAGACCCATGCAGATTGATTGGGCTCATCTCTCTGAGCAAGAGCTGGCGCCAAGCATCTGGCAAAGAAGCTTGTGCCTCTAGCTGTCTTGTGCAGCCCAGAGCATTTTCGAGAGGAATTGCCACAAGCGCCCCAGTCTGCTTGGAAACTGCCGCACCTAGGATCTGTGGGAGAGAGCATACGCTAGGTGCAAACCTCCACCACTCCACGACTGTATGATATTCCTGTGCAGGTCTGTTCTAGAGACTGGTATCTTACCTTCAAGTTCCGGCGTTTCCTGACTCGGCCGGACTCCGCCGGGAAACTTCATCCACCAGTTCTCAAGAGAAAGCAGAATCGGCTGTCGGGGTGAAGCCGGGAGAAAACCGGCTTGTCCTCATTGCCGTCAAGCGGGGAGCTGCTTTTGGCACACCATCCAGTTTTGTCACCAAGCCTCTGTCCCACCAAGTGGGGCGCTAGCATAAGGAAGAATGAATCTTTTATGTGTTGCCCTCGTTACGCTCCTCGTCGCGATCCATCCTCGGACTCCCATGGGGGCTGCGGCTCCACTCTCCTAATCTGACTGTCTACTGAGAGGTGATTCGTTCTGGGTCCCAACTGTCGGGGGCGTTGTTTTGGTGGCACCTCGCCCGGTGCTTCCACTGCTCTCGGCTCAAACCCTTCAAGAGCCGCTGCCGCCGTGCCTGGTGCCGCCCGAGAATTTCTGGAGTGCGTCGGATGTGTGTTCTCTGAGAGACAAGGCAGAGATCAGCGCCTCCGCATCGTCCATTAAACAGACTAATTGTCCGCCTCGACTATTGCCGGGTAACCAGTCCTCCCCGGGGCCGGTCTACCCATGGTCGTCCCGTTTTCCTGAGACCCAAGCGCCATTCCGAGTACATCCAAGAGAATCTCCCGGAAGGGGGTTCATCCAAAAGACCTCGTCTCCCGCTGGGCGCTGGGGTTCCTTTTTTTCGTGAAGAAGGGCACGGTACGCAAATTCTGTGGCCCTGCATAGACTGACTACCCGGGCTTGAACAAGATCACGGTATAAAACCTGGTTACCCCTTACAGCTGATCACAGAACTTTTTGATCGCCTGCAGGCTCCAAGTAATGTTTCCCTCCAAGTTGGATCTGAGAGGGCCTTACCAACTTGTGTCCGAATCCGCCAAGGGTCGACGAATTGGAAGACGGCCTCTTCTTGACACCAGGGATGGGCACTTTAATACCTGGTGATGCCCTTCGGGGACTGTGCAAAGTGCCCGCCGTATTTCAGGAGCTCGTGAACGACGTCTTCAGGAGACCCCTCTACATCCGTGTGTTTCTAACCTTTGATGGACATCCTGTGTACTCTCCTGATCCCTCGGAGACCTCACACGAGACCAATGTTTCGTACAAAGTAACTGAAGCGTCACGGGAGAACCATATCTGTATCGCTAATGCAAGCTGATTAAGTGCCTCTTCCATCAGACTAGCCTCCCGTTTCTGGGTTACAACAACTCTGAACCAAAGCCCTACGGATCGGATCCAGCAAACTGTATCAGAGCGTGTTGAGTGGGCCACGGCCCGGTTAACGTATTCTGCGGGCCTATCCAGCGTTTCTTGTGGCTTCTTGCAACACTATCGCCAGTTCATACCTCACTTCTCTACGCTGTTGGCTCCGATAGTGGCCCTCACCAAGAAACAAAGCCAATCCACGCAGCTGGCCCCAAAGGCCGAAGAGGCGTATTTCGAAGCTCAAGATCCAGTCCTTCTCTTACGCATCATCTTGGCACAGTCCGGAGTCACCCCGCGCGAAACCCCTTTCACCCTGAAGTGGATGCCTCAACTGTGGGAGCCCGAGCAAAGTTCCTTGACGCAACAAGGGCCCAACGGTTAAGACTGTAACGAGCGGCTTCTTCTCCAAGATGTTCTCGTCGCCGAGAGGAATTATACGATTGTCAGACCGTGAGCTAACTGGCGGCCATAAAACTGGCTCTAGGAGGAGTGGCGTTATCTGCTGGGGGCGCCCGTTTTCCCCATCCTATCTACACCCCCCCCCCCGACCCCCCCCCCCCACTCGGACCACAAAAACCACAATCTTCAACGGCTCAGCGACTTAACCCACGCCAGGCCTAGGTGTCGCTCTTAATCTCCCGGCTTTTTTTCGATTTCCAGATCCATTTCGTCCTGCATAGAAGAATGTGAGAGCTGTTGCCCTCTCCCGATGCTCCGACGTGGAGGGTGAAGATACAAATCCTAACCAAAATTCCGCCAGAACCGTCTCATCTCGGCAATCCAGTGGAACCTCGGAGATTTTCCCCCCGGAAGGACTTATGTGCGCCCCTGGCTCTCCGCAGACGTAGCTTAAAATGGAAGTTACAATGCTCATTGGTGGGCCTGTCATCCGTTCCCGCGAGCCCGAATAACCTTCCAATCTGATATCCCAGCTTCTATTGGTGGCCTGAGAGCTGGAAAAGGACGATTAATGACTAGTTACCGTCTAGTGACTTCCTGTGCCCGGTCAAGCAAGACGCCATTTCACAAAGCTGGCAGGTCTACAGTGCAGGTAACTTCCCATTCACAACTCAACCTTGGTCATATCAACCATTTCCATGGACTTTCATAAAACGGACCTCCCTCCGTTCGTCTGGCAACACCATTATTTGGGTAAATACTTGATCGCTTTTCCAAAATTGTGCGCATTTCGTCCCCGTTGCCAGCACCTGCCATCTGCCCTACCCGCCTTGGCGAGCTGTTTCTTCCTTCATGTGTTTCGTCTGCATGGACTCCCTCAGCAAATTGTCCTCTTGGAACCGGGGAGTTCAATTTGTCCTCCAGTTTTTTGCAGCCCTGTGCAACCAACTTCAAGGTGAAGCCCGACTTCATCATTTCCGCGCCTATCACCCGCAGAACGAAACGGCCAGGTGGAAGAGGGTCAACCAAGTCTTGGATGTTACCTTCGCCATTTTGTCCTCGGCACGTCAAGATGTTATTGGTTCTAATTTACTGCCAGGGCCGGAGTTCACATATAACTCTCCTTGAGTCTTAGTCCGCGGGGGTCTCCCCCCTTCTACAATCTTGTATGGGTCTGCATCCCCGCCCTCCTCTCTCCTCTTAAACCTCCTCTAGGTCCCGCGGCGGACGTCACTGGTTCAAGACATGAAGTCCATCTGTCCCAGACCCGTCAGTTCGCTAGCTCCGCGCTTCCGAGCTCGATGAAGACTCAAGACGTACAAAGTAAGAATCCTTTCCCCCCTCTGTGTGTTCTCCCCAGGTGAACAAGGTGTGGGCTCTCGTCTAGATATGTCCGCCTAAGATGCCTTCTCTCTAAACTGGACCCCACAGCCGTTCCTTGGGACCTTTGAGGTCATCACCGCATCAACCCGGTGTCATACCAAACTCTGTCTCCCTCCGTACGTGAAAATCCCCAATTCATTTCTGTCTCCCTGCTGAAGACCCCTGGTCCTTAATCGTTTTCCCAGAAGTCTGTATACGTCTTCCTCCACTATGGCTGATGTGCCCACTGTCTTCGAGGTCAAAGAGATTCGGGCATGGAGAAACTAGGGGAAAGCGAATACTTTCCTGGTTGGACTGAAGGGGTTCTGGACCCCGAAGAGAGGTCTTGGGAGTCCGGAGGAGACATAATTTTCCTGAACCGCGCCTCATCCAGATATTTCTTCAATTCTAGAAAGTAAGAAGAGGGGGCCCCAAAAGGAGGGGCCCAAGGGGGGGGGGGTGGTAAACTGGAGCATCGGACGCTCCTGGCGACCTCTGTCCCGGATCGCAGGCGCGTCTGTGCTCCTGCATCCTCCACGGAGCCCCGTCCGCGCACTTCGGGTTCGGGACCTCTTATTTCCCTGGTCCCCGCCGGCGTCCACTTTACCCGCCACGCTCTGCACAGGGTCATTCCTCGGCCTCCCGGCACTGTTGCTCCGAGCTCCCTAGGTCGACCGCGAGCCGAACCATGGACAGTTTTGAAATTTTAAGGGGCTAGTGCGAGACCGGTTTAAAATGCTATTGTCGGAGGGCACGCAGCTCTATTTAATTCCGGCCTCTACCTGCCGGCCCTTCGCCGGATCCTTTGTGATATATGTCCGTTGGTGAAGGTCTGTCTAGCAGTGTTTTTCCTGTACTTGACTTATCCAGTGTACCGACCAGCTGCTTACGTTTACCGACTACGAACCAGAGCCCCGTCTGATTCCTGACCTCCTGCTTAGTTCTACCTCTACGAATCAGAGCCGCCTGTCCCTGACCTCCTGCCTGTCCCCAACTACGAGCCCTGCCCTGCCGATTCTGTACCGTCGGTTACACCTTGCCGCCCCCTCGGAGCAGGCCCAAGCCCACCAGTGGGTATGACCTGGTGGACTTCCCGCGCACAGCAAGACCATTCCCGCTCAGCGGTGGGCATCTGAGTGAATAACCGGACACCACTTATAGATGCCACTAAACTCCCTGGTGGTGGCTTTTCACCGCCATCGCCTGCGGTGGTCCAGTGGATCCACCTCCTGACCGTTACAGTGGGAATGCCCATGTCCTCTTTTTATGTGTTGTTGAGGTGGTACGCTCATCACCCAGACAGGGTGATTTTGACCGACGTATCCTTGAAGAAGTAACCCAATGGATCTATCTATTTGATTCAGTGGAGCCCCATGGTCTTAAAGAACGTTTTACTTTTAATAGCTTTATCTGATTTCCTATATATGTTTTTTGTTTTCATTTATATAATGTACTGGCCATCACTTGTTAGGTGCCATCCTTCGTACTGCCCTAAATGGGAATTATTCTAGACATTTAAGGTAATTCATTCCACCTCTATACTATCTATGAGGAATGCTTATTTATTGATTTCCCCCTTTTTTCATTATTTTAGATGATATATATTGATTACTCTGAGATGCCTCTAAAAATACACTTTACCATTACACTATACCATTATTTACATTCTATAATAATTTTTTTATTTTTAATTTTTTGAGTAGTTATTCCTATCTATTTGATTACTTATATCCCTTAATTTTGATTAGTTTTTTTTGTGTTTTATTTACTCAATTTCAGATATTTTAATATATTGGATTATTCATTTTTTTATCTTTATATGCGCTTCCTATTCTTCATTGTTTTCTTAAATAGCTACCTATTTGCGTGTTTCAATACATACCAGTAATGGCTATGGGAGCGCGGTTTGGACCGCTTTTGTGTCCTGTCTTCCCGGTTAGTGTAATTATTAACTGCGCTCTTGGTACCTTGGATCTCTAGGCTCTCCTTATCATCAGGATTTATCAAGCAGCCTCTGTAATCTCTATCATCCAGGAATATGTAAGGTATTGTTTCCTTTTCATCTATCTATTTGCCCCTGATGAACCTTGCCTTGGCAAAACACGTTGGGTAGTGAGTGAGTGCACCATTTTTTGGCATATTGCTATTGTCATTTTGTGTGTGCATCCTATTGGTTTGGGGACATTATTTTCTTAAGTATACAATTGATATCCTGCGACTTCTTGTATACCACTAATCAACGGTTTTGCCTACAATAGTACCAAAACTATCGGGACAAACATATACCTCTGGGGGGGGGGGGGGAGATTGCGACCTTCTTTAGGGATTTAAAGGAGCGCGAGCAGTCTTGTGAGTGTTGGGGACGCCCCTTTCGGGGAAGGTCCCCCACATGTTGGGTAGGCACTTGTTAGGGACAGAATTATTTGCTAGAATTACATTTGTCTCTCAGCATCTTGTATATCGTTATAAATACTGTTATTACCATTTGGCTATTTACCCCTGATATGAACCTATGCACAAACGCAAAAGTCCTTAGGAGTAAAATGTAGCACTCACCAGACCTTGGGTCTTTTTTTCCAATGCTCATTCCTCGAATATACACTGAGTGGAATATGCGCGCCGGTATCCCTGGCCTCCGACTACAGCCTCCACTGTAATAACAATAACAGGAAAAATCAATCAGGTTCCAGCGCATACAGTGAAAATAATCCAAAAATTATTTAAGTTGCTTTAAGAACCCATACAATGTGAAGTTAGAAAACAAGTTAAAAACAACCAACGCGTTTTCAGGAGCAGAGCGCACGCCTTGTTTCGGAGTAACCACCCCCCGCCGGCCGCAAAACAGTGCAAATGTCCGTCGCATAAACCGACCGTGTAAACGGCCCCTTAATTTGTTCACTTTTTGGGAGGAATTCTGTGTCTAATTCAGTGTGTGTGTATTTCTGCCTACCAATGTCTCAGAGAAATCCATCAAGTTCAGTCTGTAGGGATTAGTTGCAAATCTGTGGCCAAAGTTAATTTTTTCACTTTTTGTAGTGAACTCTGGGTGTGAAATTCAATGTAGTAGATATTTGTCATATACAGGACAACTCATTAAACAGAGTTTTTTAGTAATAGTAAATTTTATGTATCAATTCAGTATGTCAGACAGAGAGGTGGCAATCCCTTCATGTGTGGAGTGAAAAAAGAATACACAGGATCCAGAAAGGCTCCCTTGTCTTCTAGGAGGGCCACGGCCCGTTTCCTCCTTTCTAAACCCTTCTTTTATAGTGACTTTTTGAGAAAGGTCGGATGACCGAACGTCTTATACAGTGCATTTAAATATTTCACACTGGAGCCTGTAGTAATTTTGCAATAAAATACTCCATTCACATGGGCGTGTGCACAAAAGTTTCCTGGAGCAGGCACAGGCCAGGGTTTTTGCAGGTACATAAGGGTGACATCGCAGCGGTGTGACTCGGCACGCCAGAGCTATTGGGTCATCTAGCGGCCTTGTGTTGAACCACCAGCCAACGGTTTCTTGAATGGTTTGCTAGGTCAAGGTCATCCACTTCCTCCCAGAAGCATACTGACAACCCAGCAAGAGTCCGTGTGGTTTTTCCACAGACTCAACCCTTAGTTGCATGGCTGTGAGCAAGTCAGGGCCCATCACCTGTCCCTCAACCTGACCTCTTCTCCGTTCGTTTATCCCCAATCCAGAGAACTACTAAAGACGTGGCGGCTCCTGGCCACTATTACAGGCGAGGACTAACAAATTGAGGAACAGTGAGTAGCTACCTCTGGCAGCACAGCGGTGGGGCAGAACATTTGCGCTTCTTGTAGTAGTCGGGCAAGAAGTGTCGATGTGGAGAGTGGCATGAAGGTTATTAGCAAGCAGTCAGGCTCTCAGTACACGCTGAGCACCGAGTTGAGGAGGACAGCAGGACGGGCAAACCAGAATTCGAGTGACAATGTTAGCCGATTGCACTTGGACAGCCGGGAGCAAGGGCTTCATCATCAACATTGGCAGAAGAATGACAGGCAGCTTCTTGTTAAGGCAGCAGTGCATCCACAATGCAGCCACAAGATCGTAGTGGGCTTGGGGGTCAGCAGGGTGGACAGCAGTGCGAGGTGGTATGGTGTTGTCCTCGAGCCCAGACTAACCCCTGCAGTGGTCGTTGCATTAGACGGTGGAAGGCTGCCCGATGACGTATCCTTGACAGTTGTTGTTAAAATCACTACTCCGCAGTTATGGCATATTTTTGCCAAGACACTGGAGGAGGCAAACGATGGCTATAGTAAATCTGGTGTTCAGAACGTGAAGTGTGGTGGCCAGGACCAAACGCTGGCACCACCACACCCTGCTATATCCAATATATGCAGCTTACAACCATCCAGTGGCTGGGGGACAATGTGTCTCAGAATTGGTGGTCCATCCTGCCGCCCAAGGCAACAGCACCTAGGCATATGGAATCCACATTTCCTGCAGTCCAATACTCACCACCCTCTGCCAAAGGGAGCTGTCTGACGTTTCCCTCATCTACCATCTACCGACCCGCTCCAGATGCTCCTGCTCCCTCGACCTACTCATGAAGCCAGCAATCGTTTCACCGATGCCGATATTTGTCAAGAGACAGCAGTATTCCGTCCAGCAATCCTAAGGCGCAGAAGCTGACCGTCCTTCTGTCCAAGTTGGTGATACTGCAGTACTTCCCTTTTCAAGTGGTGAGGCACTCTGCACCATACAGAGAACTGATGGCTTGTGCTGAGCCAAATTGGAGCGTCCCAAGCCATCATTTCTTTTTGAAAAAGGCAGTATCAGCCCTGCACAAATATGTAAAAGAGAAGGTGGGCCAGTCCTTGAGCCCGTCAGATGCATTCCAAAGTGCATGGCAGCAACAGTACGGGGTGGAGCTGATTAGCCTAAAAGTCAAGGACAGTACATGTCCTTTATGGAGACTCAACTGGGTGAATGTGATTCCTGCCCAGCCACACCAGCAACTTGGACAGGAGACGCCGCTTTCTCGTCCACATTGTTAAACTGCTGATCCTACGCCAATGTCCGCCTCCTCCTCCTCCACCACTTCAGCCTCCACAAGTCTTAGTGCTCCTCCAGCATACCACATATGCAGGGTCATGCAGTTCTACACCTGGTTTGACTGGACGAACTAAGTCACACAGGGGAGGAACTGCTGCGCGTCAATTTGTGAATTTCTCTGCGACAGCTGAAAATTGGAACCATGGTGACAGACAATGGAAAGAACATGGTGTTCCGCAGCAGTGCAGAGGAGGGCTGACATGCGTCCTGCAAGAACCACCGTGTTCAAATCTGGTTGTCTCAAATGGATTCCTCAAAGTCCCTCCCCCCATCTGTAAGACATATCTAAAAATGAGGCCATGAAACAGTAGCATGAACATCACTCCATTCCTACACCTCCAAGCACACCCTCCTTGAGCTGCAGCAGCAGACCAGCCTCCCCCAACATAGGTTGATATGCAACGTTTCCACCCATCGGAATTCCAGCCTCCATATGTTGGACCGACTCATCTAAGAATAGAGAAAAGAACCATTAATGATTTATTGATGAACCAACGGACAGATATTCCCCTGTAGAATTTTGAGGTCAGCCAGTGGCAGCTCATGTGTGACCTTGCTGTTGCTCAGGGCCCTTTGAGGAGACCGCACATTTTTTTTGTCAGTCGCCATACTACGGATGAACAACATCATTCCACGGCTTTATTCCTGGAACAATGCTGAACAATCTGTCTGGTCAGGGGACTGGAGAATGGTGACTACATCGCACGACCACATGAGATCCGGTGGGGGCTTGGAAGTGGAGGAGGAGAAGAGACATTAGAGAGCACTATCAATGTCTGGCAAAATTAGTGTTTTTTTCTACCCAGGTGACAGGAGAGGAGAGCAGTAGCAGCCAAGGATGTAGAGAAGATGAGGAAGACAAGAGGCAGACTGTACCCAGTACACACTGTGGCAGTATACAGTGGAGATGGAGGCAGGGAGTCATCTGTGTGATCACATACTAAAACACAGCATTTTTCAAATTACCAAAAAACCACGCTCCCTATGCATATTTCTGCAAGCACAATGTTCTACAACACCAAACAGCAATATATAAATATTATATATATATATATTTTTTTAATATTAATTATCTATATATAAAATATAACATAGAATAATAAAAATGTACATTTTTTAATACGTTGAAACCAGTAAAGGTTTTACATACACTATATAAAAAGGGACATTATATATGTATAGTATATAAATATATATATATATATATAAAGGTGTGTGTATATATATAAATATATATTATATATAATATGCATAAATATATATATATATATATATATATATAATATAAATATATATATCTGTTTATTGTGATTTGCAAATCTTAAAATTGTCTTTCTCTATATTATTCTGGGCAATTTGCCAAAAATAAATATTTTTTGGTAATCCTAATTGACCTAAAATGGGTTAATGTGTTTAGATATTCGATTTCATGTCAGATTGTGAGAAAAAATGCATAAGTGTCTTTTTATATACTGTTAGTTAGTCTTATGGTTTTCAATCCAGTATATAAAAATATACATTTTATCTTCTATGTTTGGCTACAGTGATATATAACTCTCAATATGGCAACACAAAAGCAAATTGTATAAAATAAATAAAACATAAATGTTTACATGTCCTTTATACCAAACAATGAACTCCATAAAAAGGACCCAATAAAACAAAACCCTAAAAATTGTCGAATTACTGTTTTCTTGCATTCTCTATGCAAAAATATGACCTTTTCAACACATTACATAACTTTCCTGCAAAAAACAAGTTCCCATAGCACTGTTAATTGAAAATAAAAAAGTTATAACTTACTGATTTTTTTTTTTTTTTAAAGCTAATGAAAATTTATAGATTTACACAAAAACAATGAAAAATTGTCACTGAGTGGATAGTCAAAGTACATAGTTACATAGTTAGTACTGTTGAAAAAAGACATCAAATTCAACCAAGGGTGGATAAAATGTGGGTGAAGGGAGGGAGACCAGGATTTTAAGCCCAGTCTCCCACTGATGAATGCCCTGAAACCCACAAGGCAAGAACCAATCTGCTTCAGTGGAGACCCCCATCTCTGACCACAGAACCGCTACTAGACAGAATCCAGAATTTTACATAGCTACATACGCATTAATATTCTTTAGTTTCAGATAGTTATCTAAGCTTTTCTTGAAACTGTTCCAGCTGTGACCAGCCTCCACAAGGAGGCTATTCCACAGATTTACAGTTCTTACGTGAAGAAACGCTTTTCTCCCTGGAGAATGAATCCCTTTTTTTCCTCTAGCGAAGAGAATGTCACCTTTTCCTTTTGAGGTGGCTTTACTTGGAAATAATTTATTCCTCATATTTCTTTTGTACAAACCAATTTATAGTATTTATATAAATTAATCATTCTTTTCTCAGACGGTAAATAAGTTCAATTCTACCAACCTCATTCCCATAACTAAGATGCTCCATTCCCCCTTATTAAGTTGGGTTGCTCGTCTTTGCACTCTCCTTCTAGCTCATTACATCTCTCTATTAACTGCGGCCCAGAACTGAACAGCAATATTTCTAAGTGAGTCCGCACCAATAGCTTTTATACAGCGGTAGAATTACATCCTTGTCCAGTGAGTCCATGCTTTTTTAACCGTGCCCTTAAAAAAGACCGAACACACCTGAAAAGTAGAGTTAATGGTGACCAGAAATTTTTTTAGTTTTTGCCCTCCTTGCGTATCAACAGTCAGTTGTAACTTTTTTTTATTTTTTTCAATGACGCATTGTATGAGGCCTCATTTATTCGAGAACAAGTTTGTATTTATGGTGGAATAGCTTAAAGTTCACTTATAAATAAGATTGCAGTATTTAAATATTTTTTTTTTTTTTTTATACCATCCACATTTCACACTTAATTAACTTGTTAGATTAATTCTACAGTTTATTACGGTCGTGTGGATACCAAATATGTGTAGGTTTTTTTGTGCGTGTAATTTATGCACAATTATTTCTTAAATATTAAATATTTATTTTATGTATTCTTTTATTCCTTTTTTTACACTTTTTATGTTTTTTTTTTTTTACTTTTTTTTGACTCCCATGAAGGGAGAACTTTTTTACATTTTTTAAAAATTTTTTTTACACTTAGTAATGTATTAGCAAATTCATATATGCAAAAACATACTAATCTGTTAAGAAAATTTATCAAGTGCCGATGCAATGCCAAAGTGCGGGATGCTTTTTTAACGTGTCATAATAAATAGGATGTTTTAAGTGTTCCGGGCGAAGAAGCTGTTTTTCGGTGCATCCCGCACTTCAGAAATTTGCTTCATTTGTTTTCTCACCGCTGGGTCGGCGGCACGACCGAGAACACTATACGCTTGGCGGATCCCACAGCATAGTGAACTCAGCCCAATCATGTGAGGCCCACCAAGCGTTGTTATTTTGTTTGCATTTAACAATTCAATCCTTATCATTTTGACACAGGCAGTGATTATGACAGCAACACATGTGCGTCCTTGGTCATGCTTCATACAACAGCAGACAGCTCTTGGGGCCACTCCAGGCTCCGCAGGGCGGACTGTAGCAGGGAGCCCAGTTCCGCGGCTCTGTCGGATCACCCGCCCCCGGGTGTTCCGATCACCCGACAGGCAGGGGAAGCGCTCCCTTTTTGATATGTGCTGCGGTAACACAACCGCCTGCAATCAAAGGGTAAAGCATCGGGGTGGTGCGGAGGTAACCCTCCACTCTCCCGATGCTCGCAGGAGATGCTCTGGGATCAAGGGCTGGTAGATATAAGCCCCGATATCCCAGTGGCAATGCTACTTGCGACCCGGTGCGCCACAAACTCCGGTGTCTGGCAGCGCGTCCAAAAGACGGTGGCCTGTTTCGTTAAGAGTTAATACAGCCGCCAATATCTTACTGCCGTTGGAGCAGCTGATTGATAACTAGCATGCTGTTCTGTAGTCTGTAATCTACAAGAACCAGCTTCTTTTCTCAAACAAGTGATTCTCCAGGTTTTTTCCCCCTAGTGACATACGAATACCTGCGAGATTTATTTTGTACCCAAAGCAGAACCTTTACCAAATTTATCACATTGAACCTCA
Source organism: Phyllomedusa bahiana (assembly GCA_025379985.1). Lineage (NCBI taxonomy): Eukaryota > Metazoa > Chordata > Amphibia > Anura > Hylidae > Phyllomedusa > Phyllomedusa bahiana. The sequence continues at coordinate 29,816 of JAODAL010034469.1, forward strand.
TTTGCAAAGCCGATCCCAAACCTCCGTGTTGTCCAGGTCTGCTTGCAATCTATGAGCATCTTCCATGACATTGCACTACCTACATAGCTTGGTGTAATCTGCAAAAATAGAACACCGTGTTTTAAGATCCCCTCCATAATATCATTACAAATACTTAATAAAAGAGGACCCAATACTGAGCCCTGGGCACAACACTCATTAACCGGGGACCCACTCAGAGTAGGGACGGAGTTATTTAACCCACCACCTACCCGACTCACTGAAATAAGATCCAGATAGCCAGATTTTAATCCAATTACAACTGTTAATTCTAACCCAATGGATACTAATTACCCAACAAACCTTATGGAGGGACGTGTCAAAACGGCCTTTGGCAAAGCTCTAAATACACTATCCACAGCCGCCCCGCTATCCAGGCTTCTACTCACCTCTTCATAAAAGCAGATCAGATTGGTCTGACAGCTTTTGTCCTTAGTAAAACCATGCTGGAAATCACTTATAATATTGTATTCATTCACATATTCCTGTATATGGTCCCTTATGAGCCCCTCAAACATTTTTCCCTCAACAGATGTTAAACTTACTGGTCTATAATTACCTCGGCAAGACTTGGAGCCTTTTTTGAAGATGGGAACTACATTTGCCATTGTGCCAGTCTCTTGGCACTATTCCAGTCCCCAGAGAATCTCTAAATATCATATACAGAGGCACACCGACAACCGAGCTGAGCTCTTTAAGAACTCTTGGATGAATGAAGTTGAGAAATGCATTGTCCCGCATGTTGCTCTCTTGCCAAAGGTGCCAAGGTAAAGTCTGCTTTACATCTTTGTTGGAGGTTCCATTTGTATTCATTACATCTATATTTGTACATATAAGAGGTATATTATCTATTGGTACAGTGGTCCTTCAACTTACAATGGCCACAGGATACAATGATTTCATCAATGGTCTGGTCTGGGACATTGCATCTTGAAACCAGACATTGTCACAGACACTGCTGATCAAGTTCTCGTGTGATCAACAGGAAGATCCAAACATTTATCATGAAAATCTGAAGTGTGTGCTGTTATTGGTGGTCTGTCAGTGCCTCTGTACAATACAGTGCAGTACTATACCATCGCATAGGTGGAACTGGACCTGATTTACAACAGACAACAACAAGTGATTGACCAATGAGGTCCGTCCAGTTTCTGCTGTGGTGTCCATTATTTTACCGGAAGAGATAGCGCAGCATGCTGCACTATTTTTTCTGTTATTCCCAATGAAATTTGCGAAAGGTTCTGAACAGATGTGAAGAGTGCCTAGCTTGGAGAAGCCTGAGCTGACTTTGTTTTCCATTCCTAAAGATATGTGTCAAAAATAAGTAGCAACTTAACTTTCCAAACTTACTTGCTAATGGATATTCAATGTTAATTAGCTCAACACATTAAAATGTTAAATATTTTCTGCAAACCTTTTACAGTTTGTGAGGTCAAAAAAAGACAGACGTCCATCCACTTCAGCATACTGTGCTATAGTGTTGATCCAGAGAATCCACATTATAGTGGAGGCCAATGTTTACAGTTTTGGAAAATAATTTTCCATCACCAGCCAAGGTAAAAACAGAATCCATCCCTGCTGTCAGCGACAGCCGGTAGGAGGCTGAAGTGTGGCAAAGCTGCAGGAAGTTGGCGGCATGGTTTAACCCCTTAAGCCCCACTGCCAGTTTCCCGCAGCATTGTCCGTCTCCAGCTTCCTGCCGGCCTGAGATAGGCTTCCAGCTGCCACAGTAACGGATCAGCATCCTGCGATTGTGTCGCAGTGAGAGTGGGAAGGTGATTAGAGGGAGAAATAGTGCTCAGTACAGGTCCTCACCCATTTAGATGCTGTGGCAGCAATCAGCTACATAGTTAAGCTGCAGGGATCAAAGCTCTGCTGTTAGTGGTGGGTGTCAGCTGTAAATATCAGTTGGTACCTGCCACCTTTGGAGCGGGCTCAGCATTTGAGCTTGTTCATAGCTTGTTACTAAAGATAGGACATACCCATACATACACTGTTGGTAAGGGGTTAAATAATATGCACATCCACAGATACAGTTCACCTAATGTATCACCTCTTTTGATCAACGCTGTAAATAATAGTTGGTTTTAGTGTCCAGTATCTGCATTTACTTTTTTAAAAATACACACATTAAAAGTTATCTTTTAATTTTCCATGCTCCATTTTCTATTTTGATAGTGTTGGTGAGGCTGATCCATATTGACACACAACAATACAAGAATGTGCATAAATGTTTTTGGTGTTATTGTCTAGAATAAAAATATCTTACATTAGACTTCTTTGCAGTGACTCGGGGATATCAGTTTCCCCACAACTGGAAAATATTTCAGAGGTTCCTCTATGGTAATGAGAATTAGTAGTCTACATTAATGCTAACCCTTGCTTCCTGCAGCTCCTAGTAGACAAACAGAACAGCACAGTTCTGTGTCTTTTAGGGAAGCACAGTAAGATTATCTGCACACACATGTGAGGGAGGGGATGAATTACAGAAATAAACTCCACAAATTTATATATATACAGTATCTCACAAAAGTGAGTACACCGCTCACATTTTTATAAATATTGTATTGCATCTTTTCATGGGACAACACTGAAGATATGACACTGATACAGTGTAAAGTAGTAAGTATACAGCATGTATAACAGCATGTGCCTTCAAAATAGCTCAACACACAACCATCAATGCCTAAACCGCTGGCAACAAAAGTGAGTACACCTCTAAGTGAAAATGGGCAACTTGTGCCCAATTTGCTATTTTTTCCTCCCCAGTGTCATGTGGCTTGTTAGTGTTACACGGTCTCAAGTGTGAATGGAGAACAGGTGTGTTAAAGTTGGTGTTATTGCTCCCACACTCTCTCATAGTGGTCACTGGAAGTTCAACATGGCACCTCATGGCAAAACACTCTCTGAGGATCTGAAAAAAGAATTGTTACTCTACATAAAGATTACCTAGGCCACTAGAAGAATGTTAACACCCTGAAACTGAGCTACAGCTTGGTGGCCAAGACCATACAGCAGTTTAACAGGACAGTTTCCACTCAGAACAGGCTTCACCATGGTCAAGAAGAAGTTGAGTGCACAAGCTCAGCATCATTTGAAGAGATTTTCTAGATGTATGAGTGCTGCCAGCATTGCTGCAGAAGTTAAAATGGTGTGGGGTCAGCATATCAGTGTTCAGACCATATGCCGCACACTGAATCAAATTGGTCTGCATGGCTGTTGTCCCAGAAGGAAGCCTCTTTTAAAGATGATGCACAAGATAGCCCACAAACAATTTGCTGAAGACAAACAGACTAAAGACATTAATTACTGGAACCATTTCCTGTGGTCTGTTTAGAGACTACTCACAAAAAGTTTGGCTTTGGTTGAAATTTCAGGATGAACATAACATTTTTAGAATTTTTTTTAACGAACTAAGAAAAAAAAATGAACTTAAGAATGCACATGTCCAACTATTCAGTGTTTCATTACTTTTTGCAACAACTTGCTGATCTCTAACAAGGAGCTTAATGGCAAAATTCACAACAGGTGTTTGATCCCTGAATCACAAAATACATTTAGAGGATCAATTTAAATATGGATTTAAACAGTCCCCCTCATCATGCTGTTCACATTTTGACATTATGGGTCACGTGTATGTATTTTGGTGCTCAGACGCCTTTTTTTGCACGCATTAGTAGCGTAGAATGAGGCTAAATCTATGAACTTGTTCTACTGCATATCATAGATTTAGCGCTTTCTAGCTACTAAGTGACAATTCTGGCTCAGGTAAACCACTTTTAAAGTGGTTTACCTGTTCCAGCAGTAATGTGCCTGGATTTGCCATACTAAAGCTATAAATGTGTAGCTTCGTACAGTTGTAGTGTGACACGCTTCCAGCACGCCTCCCCACCCAATCTCAGGCACATTACAAAGTGCCACGGGCGCTTTGTAATGTACCTGATATTGGAGTGCGTCTGATTAAAAATATAGATAACAGGGCTGCACCAGTTTTTGTCCTGAAAAGACGCCAGACTTCTGGCGCAGACCTGTACATACATGTCGCCCTATGAGACCAAGACAGCATCTAACAATTGATCAACAGTTCCTCGCCATTGCGAGGCTTTCAAATGGATGCTCTCAGATGGAGGTAGCCACTGAGCTTAGAGTGTCACAGAGTGTCATCAGCAGGTTGCAACTGAGATACAGAGAGACTGAAAAAGTCAAAGAAAGGCAAAAAAGTTGATGTCCTTTAGCTACATCACACATGACCGCTTCATTGTAACAAATACCCTGTGGAATAGGATGAATGCCACACAACTCATCATATTTAAGGGAGGCATTTATACCCAATTACATCAGTGTGGTATAAGTGCTAGTACCTGACCAAAATCACCAGGCACAGGCATCATCGTCTTTAATGGGCCATGGAGTATCTACGCTGGACGAGGGACCAGTGGTCCTCAGTGCTGTTTATTGATAACAGTCGATTCACTCTGACCAAAAATGATGGCCACCAACGATGCAGGAGACATCAAGGACAGAGCTATGTATCAGCCGGGTCAGGTACCGGTCAGGTATGATTGCCAGTTGTCTAGAACCACACTGATGTAAACGGTTACGAATTGTCTGACGTGACACTTGGGTGTCTGGATTTGAGTGGCAATAATCATCCGGTTCCACAGGGCATTGTTTACAATGAAACGGTCATCAGTGTGTGATATAGCCAAAAGATGTCCACTTTTTACTTTCTATGACTCTTCCAGTCTCTTTGTATCACTGATACAACCTGCTGATGACACTCTGTGACACTATAAACTCAGTGGCCACTTTTGTCTGGGAGCATCCTGCTTGAAGTCTCGCTGTCATGGAGTGCGCCTTGGTCCCCACTCCGGGCCGCGGCCACGCTCACTCTGCTCCAAGTAACCGCAGCCCCATACTCACCAAGACTCACTCCTGCCTAACTGCCCTCCCTCCTGCCCGCTGCTTGCCGAGTTCCAGTGCACGTGTACCCGCTCCCTAGGACGCACGGCAGTTCTGTAAGATTTAGAGGGCCAGCGCATCGGTAACTGGTTAATTGCTGGGTGCTGACCCGATATCTTGCTGACTCCTCCTACACTCTCTGTAGTATTGCTGTCTTTTGGTGCATTCTGGAGAAAGTGTTGGAGAGAGTTTTGTTTAATTTGTGTACCGGAGCTTCCTGCTATACTTTCCTGACCACGTTGCCTGCCATTTGCTCTGACCTTTTGCCTATCCTGACTATGCCTCTGCTTACCGATTTTGTACCACGCTGCACCCTGGCTGCCATCGCAAGCAGGTCATGTCAGGGGTAGCAACCTGGTAGTTCACCGCCGCAGCAAACCCAACTCACTTTGCGGTAGGCTCTGTTGAATACTGGGGGGGCTACTTGGACTCTGCTCCCTGCTGTGGCTTATGCTATCTCTTGCAGTAGTGCAGTGAATCCACTTACATCCGTGACACTCGCAATGACAAGGTGCTGTTGATCAAGTTGTTGTCTTGGTCTCATGATGTCAAAAGGTGAACATCATGATGTGGAGGACTGTTTAAATCCCAATTCAAATTGATCTCCTAAATTTATTGGGCTATTCAGGTATCAAGAACCATTTGTGAATTTTACCATTAAGCTTCTTGTTTGAGATCAGCCAGTTCTGCATAAAGTACTGAAACAATGAATAGTTGGACATGTGCATTCTAAAGTTAAGAGATGGTCTCATTTAGTTCATGTAAAAAATTTCAAGAAATTTTATGTTCGTCCTGAAATTTCATCCAAAAATAAAGTATCCCTGAATTTTTGTAGGTAGTGTAAACTTATTTGGTTCAGAAGGTGTCAAGCGTGTGTGACGACAGAAAGGTGAGAAGTACAAAGACAAGTGTGTCTTGCCTAAAAGCAAGAATGGTGGTAGGAGTGCCACGATTTGGGGCTGCATGAGTGCTGCCGATTATGGGGAACTACAGTTCATTGAGGGAACCATGAATTCCAAAATGTTCTGTGACATACTGAAGCAAAACGTGATCCTCTCCCTTCGTAAACTGGGCCATAGGGCAGTATTCTAACAAAACTACCCCAAACACACCTCCAAGATGACCACTGCCTTGCTCAAGAAAATGAAGGTAGAGATGCTGGACTGACCAAGCATGTCTCCATTGATGGCTGTGTTTTGCTACTTTGAGGGTGTACCAAATTTACACTGTTATACAAATGTACATTCACTAATTTACATTGTATCAAAGTATTATATCATTAGTGTTGACCCATGAAAGTATATAACACAATATTCACAAAAATGTGAGGGGTGTACTCACTTTTGTGAGATTTGGTATATATATATATATATATATATACAGTTGAAATCAGAAGTTTACATACACTACATAAAAATACACATGTGCATATTTTTCTCACTATCTGACATGATATCAGAATAAACCTTACCCATTTTAGATCAATTAGGATTACCAGAATTATTTATACTTGCTAAGTGCCAGAATAATGAGAGAGAGACTCTTTTAAGGCATTTTTATTACTTTCTACAAAGTCAAAAGTTTACATACATTTCATAATTATTTGGTAGCATTGCCCTTCTGTATGACTTGGGTCAAATGTTTTGGCTATCCTTCCACAAGCTTCTCACAATAGTTGGTAAGAATTTTGGCCCATTCCTCCCGACATAACTGGCGTAACTGAGCCATATTTGTAGGTCACCTTGCTCGCATCTGCCTTTTCTGCTTTGCCCATAAATTTTCAAAAGGATTGAAATTAGGGCCATTCCAAAACATTGACTTGGTTATCCTTAAGCCACTTTGTAATCAGTTTGGCAGTATGCTTTGGGTCATTGTCCATTTGGAAGACCCATTTTCACCCAAGCTTTAACTTCCTGGCTGATGTTGCTTCAGTATTCCCACATAATCTTCTTTCCTTATGATGCCATCTATTTTGTGAAGTGCATCAGTCCCTGCTGCAGCAAAAGAAACCCCACAACAAGATGCTGCCACTCCCATGTTTCACAGTTGGGATGGTGTTCTTAGGCTTCCAAGCGTCTCCTTTTTTCCCTCCAAATGTAATGATGGTCATTATGGCCAAACACTTCAATTTTATTTTCTTCAGACCACAGAACATGTCTCCAAAAATGTAAATCTTTGTTCCTGTGTGCATTTACAAACATTAATCAGGCTTTTATGATTCTTTTGGAGTAATGGCTTCTTCCTGGCAGAGTGGCCTTTCAGGCCATGTTGACACAATACTTGTTTCACTGTGGATAATGACACAATCTTACCAGATTCCGCCAGCATCTTCACTAGGAGCGACATGAATGATTGGGGCTGTGCCAGACATCTGCCGTCTTTACAGCCCAATATCCAGCACAGCCCCATTCAAACATTTTTAATTCTTCAGCACGCCACTTCGGGGTGCTTTACATAGCGCCTGCAGCGCTATGTAAAGCGACTGATCTCAGGGGGCATGCAGGAGGTGGGGCACACGAGAACCATAGCAAAGCTACATATTTATAGCTTCGCTACAGCATTTCTGGATGCATTACAGTTAGAACAGGTATACCACTTTCAAAGTATTATACCTGATCCAGAAATGTCACCCTAGCGCTGGAATACACCTGATTTATGACCCACTGCAGAGCAGGTTCATACATCAGGCACATTCTATGCCATTATTAGGCGCAGGAAATTTGGCGTTCGCACGCCAAATTTCATGCATGTCACCCTAGGTGTTTTGCAGTTGTTCTTGGGTTGATATGAACATGTCTGAAAGAAGCGTGTTCATCTCTGGGACACAGAACCAATCTCCTTCCTGAGCGGTATGATGGATGGACATTTCTATCTTGTCTGTACTTGCAATTGTTTATACAGATGAATGAGACACCTTCAGGTAATTGGAAATTGCACCCAAGGATGATCCAGACTTGTGCAAGTCCACAATCCTCTTTCTGATATCTTGGCTGATTTATTTAGACTTTCCCATGATGCGAATAGTAATCCTAGTTTATATAAACTTTTGACTTTGCAGAAAGTAATAAAAATACCTTAAAAAATTCTCTCTCATTATTCTGGCATTTGGCAAATCTAAATAATTTTGGTAATTCTAATTAACCTAAAATGGGTAAAGTTTATTCTGATTTCATGTCAGATAGTGAGAAAAACATGCATATGTGTCTTTTTATAAAGTGTATGTAAATTTCTGGTTTCAACTGTTTATATATACACACAATACATTAACATACAAAATTTTTTGTTGTTCCTCATTAAAGCTGAGCTCAGGCATTTGTTTTTGGAGAAGTATTGTCATTTGTGTTATATCTTCATACGTACTGACAGGAGTGGTCAACTTGTGATGATTTAATAGTTTTGAGGAAGTGGCAGAAACAGTTCATTAGCACGTTTCATGGTGCAGGATACTCCGAATGCTTTACAGCAGGAAACAGCAATCAAAGTAGTAAGTAGTGCTCACCTATTTAACTTCTATACAATTATACCTCATTGTTATATACATGTGTTATTAAACTGTTACAATATTTAAAGGGGTTTTCTCACCACATTGATTAGCTTATAACATGTAGAAAAAGGTAAATATAGACTTCTACCAAATATATTGCTTATCTAGTTTTGATTTGTTTAGGAGACAAAGGAGATTGTATCTCCTGCTTGTTTACACAAGCTTCTCTAGGTAACTGACCACCTCTCTCTGTTCTTATTGCATCAGTTGCCCTGTCTGACCATGGTGATGCACACTGCCTTGTATGGCATGTATTATACCTCTTTAAAGCAGCTCATTTCAAAAACTGGAGACACCGCCTGCAGGTGAAAAGTGGCTGTGGTATAACTAGAATTCATAAGGTACCATAGCAAAATGGAATGGATCTCTTTCACCTCATGAAGCTACAACAGCTGTATCAGTAGCAGTCATTACAGGCATGTGTAATAGTGTCATACATTAGAAAACCCAGATAGCAGTGTTAGATAGCAGAAAGCCACCAACTTGTGATTCCCTACACAAAGATGCTCTTGCACCTGAGTGGGCCTCATCAACCTCTGGGCTACATAACAGCTGCTATGACTGTTATGGATATAGTTATCACTCTACCGAAACCACCCTCACCAAAGTCACCAATGACCTAGTAACTGCTAAAGCCTCACATCACTACTCTGTGCGTCTCCTCTTAGATTTGTCGTCTGCATTCAAAACTGACTCTTGACCTGGGTCAGCTCATAGCATCACATGGCCTTCAGTACCACCAGTATGCTGACAACACCTAACTTTTCATCTCTGGCCCAGATATTAACTCTCTGCTCTCCAGGATCCCAGAGTTTCTGTCATTCATATCTTCATTCTTCTCTTTCCGTCTCCTAAAACTAAATGTGGAGAAATTTGAATTTATCATCTGTCCACCATTCTACTCTATCCCCCCACCTGATCTATCTGTCACAGTCAATTGCTCTACACTTTCTCCGGTCCACTGCCTTGGGATAACTTTTGACTCCTCCCTATGGTTCAAACCACAGATCCAAGCTCTTAGTTTTGCCTGCTGCCTTGACATGAAAAATATCTGTTGAATCCCCTCATTCCTTAACGCCAATGTTATAAAACTAATAGTCCATGCCCTGTTCATATCCCACCTAGACTACTGCAACATCCTTCTCTGTGGCCTCCCGTCTAGCACTCTTACTCCCCTTCAATTCATCCTCAACTGCACTACCCGACTTATCTACCTCTATCCCCGCTACTCCTCTGCTTCTCCTCACTGCCAATCCCTTCACCGGCTAACCATTGCCCAGCAAATTCAGTTTAAGTTACTAACCATGAGCTACAAAACTCTCCATAGCATCCCCCCCACATGCATCTTGTCTTACCTTACCTCTGGAGCCAGTTTTGGGCTTCCTGACAGAGCCCAGTTTAAAAAATCTGATATGTGTCACTTTATGTGAGAATTACTTTTTGACACTTTTACCTATCCATGTTATTCAGAGAATGTTTTCTTGTGACACATTGTGCTTTAAGTTAGTAAGAATTTTGGTCCCTACAATCTTTGATTATTTGTGAAAAATATCAAAATATCGTGTAAATTTGGAAAAATTTGCCATTTTCAAAGTTCAAATATTTCTGCTTGTAAGAGTTAGGGCTGCAACACACGGCGTTTTTGTGATTCGTTTTATGGATCCATTTTACGGATCCGCAAAACGGATCTAACAATTGTCAGTGTGATTATCATTGAGTTCAATGGCAAAAGCGCATCGCTGTTCCCACGGGAGATCGGCGATGCGCTTTTGAGAGTTCTACTGCACTGCGCTTTTCGCATCCGCTTTAAGAATTGACACGTCAATTCTTATTGCGGTTTACGCAAGTGAAAGCCCATAGGAGATAATGGAGTCCCCTTTTGGCACCTGTCCAAAAGCGCTCAACACTCCGGGCACGTATCAGCTGCGCTTTGCATCCTGAAAGCGGATGTGAAAAGCGCACTGGGAGGCTGGACGGGGATCGCTGGAGAGGTGTGCGGCGGCAGCGCAGGTAAGCGGCGGCAGCGCAGGTGGAGCGGCGGCAGCGCAGGTGGAGCGGCGGCAGCGCAGGTGGAGCGGCGGCAGCGCAGGTGAGCGGCGGCAGCACAGGTGGAGCGGTGGCAGCGTAGGCGGAGCGGCGGCAGCGCAGGTGGAGCGGCGGCAGCGCAGGTGGATCGGAGGTGAGCGGCGGCTGTGGGAGCAGTGACAGTGGAGGTGCGGGAGATTTGAATTGCCGGAGGAGCCGGGCTGAGGTGCGGGACATTTGAATGGGAGCCGTGACAGTGGAGGGGCGGGACATTTGAATGCGAGCCGTGACAGTGGAGGTGCGGGAGATTTGAATGGGAGCCGTGACAGTGGAGGGGCGGGACATTTGAATGGCAGCCGTGACAGTGGAGGTGCGGGACATTTGAATGGGAGCCGTGACAGTGGAGGTGCGGGACATTTGAATGGGAGCCGTGACAGTGGAGGGACGGGACATTTGAATGGGAGCCGTGACAGTGGAGGTGCGGGACATTTGAATGGGAGCCGTGACAGTGGAGGTGCGGGAAATTTGAATGGGAGCCGTGACAGTGGAGGGGCGGGACATTTGAATGGGAGCCGTGACAGTGAAGGTGCGGGAGGAGAGAGACAGAGAGATAGAGAGAGAGAGCGATCTGAAAACGCATCCGGAAAGCGGATGCGTAAAACGCAGGTGAAAAAGCATTCAAAATGGATCCAAATAAAGTAACAACTGCTGCGTTTTACGGATCCGCTTTCCGGATGCGTTTTTAACTGTCAAAAACGGATCCGTAAAAAGGATCCAAAACGCCGTGTGAACAAGCCCTTATAGTTATTCCACTCAAAATAGTTTATAACTAGCATCTACCATATGTATACTATAGGTTGGCATCATTTTTTAAATGTCTTTTTTTGTTACGACATTAAGGGGCTTAGAAATTTTGTAGTAATTTTTCACATTTTCAACAAAATTAGCAAAATAGATTTCTTCAAGGACTAGTCCAGTTCTGATGTGGCTTTGAGGGGCCTGTATGTTATATACCCCCATAAATGACCCCATATAAGAAATTAGACCCCTTAAAGTATTTAAAAAAAAAGCATTTAGAAAGTTTGTTAAACCATTAGGTATTTCACAGAAATTAAAGCAAAGTGGAGGTGAAATTTAAAAATTTCACTTTTTTGCAGATTTTCAATTTTTATTCATTATTCACTAGAACACGGTAGATGTGGGAAATGCAATTTAATATTTATTTCCCAAAATTTGGCGTTTTCAGAGATATCCCATATATGGCCCAAGTGTGCTATTTGGCTCAACCACAAGCCTCAGAGTAGGAGAAACACCTACTGGATTTTGGAGTCTCATTTTCAATACGATTTTATTTAGGTGCCATTTTAGGTTTGCGGACACCCTAAGGTGCTACAACTTAATAAACTCCCCACAAATTACCCCACATTGGATACTACACCCCTTAAGGAATATACCCAGGTGTGTAGCGAGTATATCGACCCCACAGGTGTTTCACCAATTTTTTTAGTGTCAGGCTCTGAAAATGAAAAAAAAAAAAAAATTTTTTTGCCAACAATCTACAATTTTAGCTGAAAATTTTTAATTTTTATAAGGAATTCTGGAAAAAAAGCATCCCAAATTGTGTTACAAGTTCAGCAGTACCCTATACACGGGTGTAAACTGCTATTTGGGCGAATGGCAAGACGTACATGGGAGGGTGCGCTATTTGGCTTTTGGAACGCAGATTTTGATAGGGCCATGTCGCATTTTATTATTATTATTATTATTATTTATTTTAGAGCGCCATTAATTCCATGGCGCTGTACATTCGAGGGGGGTTACATACATAACATATGTAAAACGAGTACAATGATAAACGATGAATGACTTACAATTGGCACAACAGAGGGAGAAAGGACCCTGCCCACTAGGGCTTACAATCTAAAAGGAGGAGGAAAGAGACAAAAGGTGGGGGGCAGACATGTTTGTGGGGTAGTACTGTGGCAGCAGGGTTATTGTATGTTATAAGCAATCCTGAAGAAATGGGTTTTCAGGTTGCTTTTGAAGCTGGTGAAGGTGTAGGAGAGTCTGATGTGTTGGGGCAGTGAGTTCCAGAGTGTGGGGGAAGCACAGGAGAAGTCTTGGAGACGGTTATGTGAGGAGCTGATAAGGGGAGAGCAGAGGAGAAGGTCCTGTGAGGAGCGGAGATTGCGTGAGGGGAGATATCTGGAGATTAGGGCAGAGATATATGGAGTGGAGAGGTTATGGAGAGCCTTGTAGGTCATGGTTAGTAGTTTGAAATGAATTTGCTGGGCAATGGGAAGCCAGTGAAGGAATTGGCAGAGGGGAGAGGCAGAGGAGTAGCGAGGGGAGAGGTGGATAAGACTGGCAGCAGAGTTGAGAATGGTTTGAAGGGGAGTGAGAGTGTTGGATGGGAGGTCACAAAGCAAGATGTTGCAGTAGTCTAGGTGGGAGATGACGAGGGCGTGGACAAGCATTTTTGTAGTGTCGAAGTTGAGGAATGAGCGGGTGCGAGATATTTTTCAGGTGGAGGCGGCAGGTGGAGGTGAGGGATTGGATGTGTGGTTTGAAAGACAGTGCGGAGTCCAGGGTTACCTCAAAGCAGTGGACTTGCAGAACAGGTGAGAGTGTTCAGCCGTTGACTAAGATAGAGAGATCAGGTGGAGTGGTAGAGTGGGACGGTGGAAAGATGATGAGTTCAGTTTTCTCCACATTTAGTTTTAGGAGACGGGAGGAGAAGAAGGAGGATATGGACAATAGACAGTTTGGGATCCAGGAGAGAGAGGGGAAACTTTGGGCCGGAGATGTGATTTGGGGGAAACGTCAGCATACAGGGGGTATTGAAAGCCAGTGAACTATGAGCTGCCCGGGCGAAGAGTGTAAAGAGAGAAGATTTAGGGGCCCCCGGTTTTGCCCCCGGGGGGGAACACCGACAGAGAGAGCCGGGGGGGACGTAAGAGAAGTGAGAGATCTAAAATGTTGTCAGTGAGGTAGAGGAGACCCAGGAAAGGGCAAGTCCGTGTTTGCCGGGGGGAGGAGAGGTTTTTGTAGAAGAGGGTTTTGTTGCCCAGTGTAAAAGGCAGAGGCAGGTCTAAGAGAAGAACACAGAGTAATGGCGTGAGGCTTTTAGCAGTTGCTAGGTCATTTGTGACCTTGGTTTTTGGGGAGTTTCGGTGAGTTGCGGGTCGGAAACCAATTGTTTGGGGTCAAGAAGGAGTTGGAGGAGGGTTTTGGGGGACAGTTGAAGATAGACATGCTGCTTTGAGGAGTTTGGAAGCAAAAAGGGAGCATGAGTGGGGGGATAGTTGGACAGAGAGGAGGTGTCAAGGTTTTTTTTTTAAGGATTGGAGTGATAGTAGCATGTTTAAAGGAGGAAGGGAAGATGCCAGGGTTAGGAAGGGTTTAAGGATGGGTGAGAGTGGGATGATAAAGCAAGAGGTCTGGGGTGAGGGGGGATGGCAGTGGGTCAAGATTACAGGTATTTTAGGTTGGATTTTTGGGCAAAAGAGAGGGAAGTGCATGATGACAGTGGGGAAGCAAGTTAAGGGGGGGAAAAGAAGTTTGCAGGTATGAGGAAGGTGCTGGGGTGGGGGGTGAAGCTTTCTCATTGGTTTATCTTTTGAAGGAAATGAATGGGGAAAATCACTGTGAAAGGAGGGGGGGGAGGAGTGCTGTGTACGGGGAAAGAGTTTGAGGGGTGTTGAATAGTTGTTGGGGTTTTTTGAGACGGGGGGTTGGATTGGTAAAGTAATTTGTTTTGGGTGAGGTGAGTGAAAATTTAAATGTATTAGTATTGTTTGTATGAGGAAAAATCAGCG